>JARYGA010045792.1:0-24522 GCA_030545235.1 Helianthus tuberosus | reverse complement strand
GAACAGTAGCATGGTCACCACCGCCGCCGCCGGAACCACCACCATCAACGTCATCATCGTCATCATCTGGGGAAGGCAGCCCCACCGTCGCCGGTTCTCTCTCCCGCCTCGTTATCTCTCTCTCTCTCTCTCTCTCTCTCTCTCTCTCCGACTTTCTCCCTCTCTCGTCTGATATGATGATGAACCGACTGTGGTGGCGGTGGTGGCAGGGCTGTGGTGGTGGTGGCAGGGCTGTGGTGGTGGTGGCAAGGCTGTGGTGGCGGTGGTGGCAGCGGAGTGGTGGTGGTGGCAGGGCTGTGGTGGCGGTGGTGGTGGCAGCGGAGTGGTGGTGGTGGCAGGGCTAGTGGTGGTGGTGTTTAATATTTACTTAAATGGTCCTTTATGTTACAAATTTACACAATCAGTCCTTATTTACTAACTGACTTAACTGGGTTATGATTTTTGGACTGAAATGACACCTTTCTAGAACATGGGGGACGAAAATGGCGCATTTTTGAAAAATGAACTGAAATGGCCAAAGTGACCAAACCACATGGACGAAAATGGCAGTTAACTCATTATTTTATTATAGTTTGAAATATTCTTGGGTTTGGTTAATGGGCTAAGACTTAGTGGGCTAGCTAGTTATGAATTAAAAGTACGTAAAGGTATGGGTATTTGGGTTTAGTTAGTTAGGTATTAAAAGTTATATAATTTAGGTAGTATTTTTTTTAAATAAGAGTTTACTAAAAAAATTTAAAATATAAATTGATAACACTTTTTACCTAAGGGGTGCGGACGAAAAATTTCAAGGGTGCGGTCGAAAAATTCCAAGGGGTGCGGACGAAAATTTCCAAGGGGTGCGGACGGGATTTTCGACGGAACTTAGCACTAATTTTTTTTCCCCGGGGGTGCGCCCGCCCACCTTGGGCTGGGCTTGGGTCCGCCCATGATCATACCTAAACCATCTATAATTCGTAAAACCGGCCCTTTAGTAAATCGCATGCCTCTCAAAATCGCGGGCCTTGTGCGGAGGTCTCCCCGCACACCATGAAAGCCGCCACTGGTAGAAAAGTTTTAAAATCCGTTTTTTTATACCGTACCGGATTTGGCTAAGAAACGGTTTAACCGAACGTATCGGATGATTCAACCGGGTGTACCCGGCGGTTTAACCGGTTCTACCGGCAGTTTAACCGGTACAACCGGCCGGTTTGAACTATTTTTAAAACATTGGTAAAAAAGCAGACACAAAAGAAAAGCGTAAATTAACGGTGGGTTAATATGCAATTTGAGATGATTCCTATGAACTTTTTATTAAATGCAACTCGATCTATCATAACAATAATTCAATGTTTTGAATTTTGAAATGATTTTGTTACTTTATATGAAACTAGAAGTAGTACCCGGCGCGTTGCGGCCGGTTCTACTCACCGGGCTTCGTTGTTGCGACCATCGTGCATCTTCATACCAAACTAAAATCAAAAATATATAATTGTTGTTGGTAGGGAATACACCAAGTTTTCACCCGCATTTGCACCTCCACCTTCTCTGACGCAAAATTTGCAGTTTCGGTCTCTTTAAAGTTTAAAAAGATATTAGTGTGAACTAAGTTTTTGCTACTTTCTACACAAATGAAGCTGAGAGTGGATGTGTATATAAAGTGTAATCATTAGTCATAATAATCATTCATCTTCGTGAGCATTCAATGTCAAAATAATCTTATTACATATACAGAAAACTTGCTCTAAGAGCGTATTATTGAGATCAAAGCAAAATTACAAATCATTATAACCTATAATCAGTTTCAAACACTTTGTCAGTTTTCATTGATAAGCTTCTAGATATTTAAAAGAATAAAACAGGGTATGGAACTAACCTTTACGACTTAGGGGTGAGCAAATGCCAAGAACCGACCCGACCCGATTAGGAACTGACCCGACCCGATACCCGGAATCAATATAACTTGCTACCCAAAAATAATACCCGTTTTAATACATCGGTTCCGGTTCTCCATCAGTTCGGTTCCATAGTTTTAGGGTAGGAGAACCGTACCTGATTTCATGTTGCACTAATTTATTATGTTTGGTTTCCCCTACAATTAGACAGTTAAATCTTCCATCTAAGACCACCCGTAGTGGGGCGTTATTTTTAAAAAAAACTGAAAAAAAAACGCCCCAAAACGCCCCCTCCCCCACTACACTAGGCGTTTTGGGGCGTTATTTTCTGGAAAATTTGTAGTTAGCGTTATATTTAAAACGCTCCATTTGGGGTGTAAATGGATTCACTTCTGACAACTTTTTGAAAACTTTTGAAAATGGTCAAGAGTTTTGAGCTACCCACCAATCAATTTGAGTTACCCACATGTTGTTGTCAGACAACTTTTGAAAATGTCACTTTAATGTATTTCGTTTTTTTTTTTCATTAAAAATAATATGGGGGTTATTGGCATAATGCCCCACTACGCCACTTTTGCTATAATGCCCCATCGCTGACTAGGACGCCACGTGTCGGATAATGCCCCATAGTGGGGGCATTATAACACATTACCACTACACATGGTCTAAGTATATACATCAATAGAACGCCAATGATTACAATTTACAATTTATTGAAAACATGATAAGTTAGTGAAAAAATGCAAACTTTATGATACGATCAGTTTGTAAATGATGATTAGTATGTACCTAGTAAACGGACCCGTTAGATGATGAATTACGCACAAGAGCAGCCAAACTGTTCAATAGATAGCAAGTGAATCCCTATTAGTTCAAATGAATAATGGAGATAGCGATTCTGCCATTATATACCAAGCAATTAGGTAATTTAGGTTAGCACAGCAGCCCCATCCTATTATATGGTATTTTCGGTCCAATAATGTTAACTCGGTTTTTTTGGCATTTTGGACCAACCCGACCCGAACCCGAATAAAGGAGAAATATAAGAACCGATCTCGGGACCTGCATGATACGGTTTGGTTCGGTGTCGGGTTTTTTCGGGTCGGTCTTGGGTATTTTCGGTTAGGACCAGATTACGCTCACCCCTACTTTACGTACCCTAAAAATAACTTACGGATTCACAGTTTGCACACCATGATTCGGCCCCGAGCCCCCGATACGTACCCCAAGTCACTTGGCCATGGCCTCCTGTTTATGATCTTTTCTCGCGGCCGCTACCATCACTGTAGTAAACCATTAAATAATCACCAAAATGTAGATAAGACACATTCAAGTACCACACTCATGTAGTTTTAAAATGAGGATAGTTTAAACATATTTACAACAATAGATGCAAATATTTAAACCATTAAATAATGACCAAAAAGCTGCATGTTCTCTTTGATTATGTATTCTTCGTCGCCCCCCGGTGACTTCGCCGGTGCTAAGAACATTACCACCCGATGAGACCACTTCACCGCCGCATCCCCACCTCCAACCACCCCTACTTCCCCCATCTAGCAACCTCTTCTCTTCCAGCTCCTGTTTCTGCTCCGCCATCGCGAGATACTCTAGCCCCGTCAATATCCTTGCCTGCGCCACCCACGTCCAACACCCCACCGCCTTTCACCACCTCCCTGGCGCCACCCACTTCAAGAAACAATCAGTCGCCTCTTTTCAAGGTGTTTGAAATTTATCTATTCAAAAAAGAGATGAGTTTTGGTTAGTGGTAAATAACCTAAAAGCAACTAAATATAGTAGTGTTTTCATCAAAGAAGAAGAAACTGCTAAATAAACAGAAAAGAGAGTAAATTAACTAAACGATCATGATGTAGATGAAACGGTTCTGATGAAACACGATCAAAATCTTGGCCGGAGATCACCGCCAAAGTGGAAGAAACATTCAACAATCTTCAACCCAAACTAAACAAAACAATGTTTAACCAAAATGATCATCATCAAAGAAGCAAAAACAGTCAACGTAAACACAAAAAAGGGAAATTTACCATAGCAGAGCAATTGGGGACCGTTTATTTTCAGATAAATACAAACATGAATGAATTCTAGTGGTAAAAGGAGAAGATAAGTATTGATTTTAATTGAGTGGGTGAGGGAGATTAGGACACGTGTTATACAATGGATGATAAATATTTACAACCAACAAAACTGAAGGTACATGTAATATATGCACAAAAAACCAAAAAAGCCAGAAGTACTACAGTGGAATGCACAACTATGTTATAAATTAGAGTATATATAAATAACCCTAACCTATAATAATAGCATCCAATCGGAGATTATTAAATGCCACTCGATCAAGTCAGCCACTATAGCTCCCCTAAGGGCTCCATCACCACACCCTCCATTTTAAGAGGGGGCGCCATGGGCGAGGCGCTAGCATGGTAACGAGCTTTCAAATGTGTTCAGGTGGGGCCCACAACATGTCAACCAATCAATTTTTTTTTATTTTGTTTAATAGGGTGCTCCATCCACACCCTTAAAATTAAATGGGGCTTCATTGCTGACATGGATCCTACCTGGACTAATAAAGCCCCCTAGAGGGCTCCAACCACACCCTCCAGCCTAACTAATAAACAAGTCGTTTTTTGGGTCTTCCACTACAGTGCATTCTCGGTGAAGGCTTGACCCGGGGTTTTACCCAGGTTCGAGTCTAGGGGGGGGGGGGGGGGGGGCAGTTTTACCTATTCCACCGGGTTTCTGCGCATCAGAGGTGTGCTACGCTTTCTAGCGGTGGTCGAGCAGTCTGCCTTTGGACATAGCTCCGAAAGGATGGGTTTACACGTGGAAAGCAGTTAGCCGTTCAAAAAAAAAAAAAAAATAAATAAAAATAATAATAAACAAGTCGTTTTCATTAATTAATAGATGAAACCCTAACCTATAAAATAACTCAACATAAACTAGTTTAATACCCGTCCAGTGGACGAGTTACGTTAATTTATTATATAGTAACAACTTGAATGAATCTATGAACACGACTATTTTTTTTCCTTTGAAATCTAAAGGAAAAGATTGTATGTTTATAAATCTCAATAAAAATATGTTTTGACGACCCGAACTATTTCAACATTTTGCCAATTTTAACATGTCACCCCCCCCCCCCCCCCAGTTGCCACCCATGTCGCTACACCCAATCTATTTCAACATGCCATAAAGTGTTGCTCCTTAATATAATGTATGTCTGTATTTCAAAAAAAAAAAAAAAAAAACTATGAACGTTTATACATTATAATTAAATCTCTTCAAACAAATATACAAGAATCAAGTGTTATAATATGTTATTTTGTTTACAGATTTTGCTTCACATAAATACAATACTTTTGGTTAGTGAAAGTTCGTCACCTCTATGCTAAATTGTTGAAGGAATCCATTAACCCAACTTAGCGGTAGTCATAAAGTATGATCTTTCAATCTACCTTCTTAAAACTTTGAGGCTTACTGCTCACAAATGCTATACAATTGTACCAAATTGATGGTGCAAAGACTGACATGTACCAAGCTTACCCGTCTGACCCATTGGTCATTACCCAATGCGGCCCATTTAGTCACATTTTGTAGAGCTGGTCACAAACACGTAAACGAAATAACAACTAAAAGGTGCAATGACTAACCCTTATGACAGGGACAAATAGTCCATTATGGGTCTGCACAGGCACATTGATATGTACTTCATAAACCTATGAATTCAAATCAAGTTACTTTGTAGGTGTATCGAAATTTGAGTAATATAATTCCAAATTTCATATACTTATTGACAGATGTAATTTTTAGTCCATGAACTGTTGCATAGAGGAACTTTAAGTAAAGCCAATGTTGCAGCCTACAAAGAATATAATAATCCAAAATGAAAAGGACTAAATAAATAATTGTGTTGCAAGGATACCAAGATTTAAGAGAATTTTATAACCTATAGATTAGGCCTTACAGATGAAATATAAGGGCGAATCGACACACAAATTTAACTTTTATACATCAGCTGCGGATTCCACTTCAAGGATATTTTTTTAAGGAAAAGATGTTATGTAAGGTGTAAATTAGGGCTGAAGGCTTTCCAGATACCTTTATATAAGGTTGAAGGCTTTCCAGGCCGCGATTTATATTCAGGATGAAGTTTACTCCCATAGAGAATGGATGGCTTGGAAGTTCTAAAATTTGCATGACATAATAAGACAAAATTAGCAGATTTTAACAATATTAATGATATTTGTCAACCACAAAGTATGGTAAAGATCAAGGGTCCATAAAGCAAACCTCTATCCGTCAATCACTTTTATGCTTCCCCCGCAAATCTTAAGCCAATTTTTTTTCCTAAATCTCCAAAAACCTCAGGATTCACCTGCATGACAATGAAAAATTCTCAAAAGTATTATTTTTTTTAACCTTTTTAGCATTTTATTCAACCAAAAACCTAAATCCATGCTCCAAAATAACCCGTTTAGACCTAGCCTGTCCGATCCACCAAGTTTGTCATCTCCATTGGAGATGATTAAATGCTTTGAAGAACAAAAAAATCAACTACGTTTATCGGTTCATCTAAGATGACTAACTTCGGTTCACCGATTAGAGCTATTGCAACACTGAGACGGCGTTTCATTCCTCTGCTGTAGCTACGAGTTCTCACTCTGGCTGACTCAGAAAGTCTCACCTCTGCCAATGATTTTTGCACAACCTGTATAACAGTGGGATGATGATGATACAATTTAAGCACAAACTGAAAGCACACTAGGGGATACGATCTAAATTGTTTGACATACATGATACCACGAAAATCTGTTGCTGCTAGATTGGTACCGAAACATAAAGTTTGTCAGAATATCTGTACATTAAATATTTATAGAATACTTTGGACGCACCATTTTAAGTGAAGAAGGGGGCAGACCCTTGATACTGGCAAATAGATAGAGGTGTTCTTGACCAGATAAAGCATCCCAAAGAATATCAAACTGCAATCAATAGACAGAATATCAGTTTCAACTGTTAATAACTGCATAAATGAGATGTTGATAGACGGTCCAAACCTGGGGGCAAACACCTATCATTTTCTGAATATTTGACATGCCAACAGAGCTTCGGATGGAATGTCCATATATCAGAGCTGTTGATAAGACATTTAAGTTAAAAAAAAATATATATATATTCTCAATTCAAAAAACACGCGCACATACAAAAACATATTATTACCATCTCCTTCAGTGACTGGTGTGATTCCAGTTAAGCAATTGATTGCAGTAGTTTTTTCAGCTCCATTCGGTCCTAAAAGGCAAAAGAGCTGATCCTTCGGGAAGTTCACCCATAAACCCTGAATATAATTTTTCGTGCTGATTTACAAACTAAAAAACACATTTTAAAGAGCATACAAACCACTAAACGAAGTTAATTATGTACCTTAAGCGCATGGTAAGGTGCAGTTTTCTTGCAATTAAAGCAACCAACGTTAGTTGTTCCAGGATATACTTTCACAAGACCTTGTATCTGAACTGCAAGATTTGGGTCAACAACACCTTCTCTATGTTGCTGCTTCACAATGTTTTCCTCTTCAAGTACATCCTCGTCATCTGGAGACGTTTGATATGAAGGTGGTATAGAGCTCATGCAACTACAAATCCGACCCTCTGAGAAAAAAACATAAATTTACATGAGTTAGTGAAGAAAAGTGAAAACAATAGGCTAGAGATGACAAAATGGGCGGGTCAAAAGACACAAGTGTGGGTTGCGGGTTGGGGTGACCCACAAACACATTTTTTTATCCATTTGACCCATTAAAGATAAATCCCAATCGATTGCTAATTACCTTTCACCCGGTTTCCACCATTCCCTGACCAGTATCCAGGGTTCAGAAAGTAAAAAGTTGGTTTTCTTACGCCAGATGAGTTGGGGAATATATTATCAAAGTAGATTGCCAGAGCAACCCACAAAATAAATGTTGCTAGGAGCCATATATAGATATCGTTCTGCCAAACAGACAAAATAAATTATGAAACCAAGTGTATGAGGTGGCACAGGAAACACCATATTTTATACATACCAGTGTTATTAGACAGTCTGTGTCATTCGGTGCACACTTGCCTCTACTAGCCCAGCTGATACCCGGGTCTTGAGGAATGGATGTGGCATCAGAAAGCAGCAACTGAAGGGCTTTAGCAAGAAGATTAGGTGGATAAAATGACCATATGGCCCTGTATGTGTCAGAGTAGTTGTCACTGTAGGGAAATCCAAATGCGGTAACAATCTGCAAAATAGAGAGAGAACTTGAATCTGAAATGCGACCAAGTGAGTAGAATTTAGAATGTTGCGTAGATTGGACACGTTGGGTCTAACATCAGCATTCAAAACAGGTTTATGTTGGAACCGGTCAAAAATACTCAACAATTGTCCAGTATTTTTGTGAACGGAATATTAATGTGTTAACATTAATTACAAAAGAAATATCATTATTCACCTCTTTGAACAAAAACATTTTGGAGCTTGTACGGATTAAAAATAGACTTTGAGGGAGTTTCAACATGTTTGACCCATTTGGTATGTCCCCCTTTTATCTGATTTTCTTATATAACCATTTTGAGATAAAACATAACCCATATTGACATATTCATAGGTAAATAGGTTGAATTGCATCACCTAGCTTTTGGTAAAAGTAATAAAATATGAAGTTACCTGTGTCAAAAAGCCAACTATATATACAGAGAAACCGACAGCTGTAGATGAAGTGGACTTGGTGATGAATGATGAAAACATGAATGCAAAACCAATCTAACATCAAAAGCTAGAAATTTTTAATCCGGCAAATATACTGAATGAAATTATTGAAATATAATTTGAAAAAAAAAATCTTACCATGTTTAATTGAAAAAGAAAGAACACAAAAAACACAACAGCAAAACTGTTGTTTAAGAAGAAATCAAACTGAAACATCATTCCAAATAGAACTGTGAACATAGATGAAAGTAGGGTGATACTCCCCTCCCATGTAAGCCATGATAACCAATAAGCCGTATCATAAAGCCCCATCATCGCCATCGCCTATAAAGAAAACTATACAGAATTATGAGAAATTAGTTCAAATATGCCAGTAGAAAAAGAAAATAGTACCTGCCGAAGCTTGAGTTCTTTCTCAACAATCAAAGAACTGATCTGTAACACAAAACCAAACATGGCAATAGCCAAGAAAAAACTTGGTCCAATGGTGCCGACAGAAGAGAATGTTTCAACTACAGGATGTGCAAATTCCTTCAGATTGACAACCCAGCTGAAACCAGGATCTGTCAGATTTTAAAATGTTCAGATATTTGTAGAAATGATGAAAGACATGACAATATATAATAAAGTGATGTGCGTGTGTATATTATACCTCCAATTAAAGACCTTGCAATTTCACGTTCAGCAGCAATTTGGAGTGGTATTTGGAATTTGAATGTTGGATCTTCCCAATCCCCTCTTTTTGCAATGGGTGTAGAATTCGTTTGTAAACCGTAGCTAATTACAGTAGCATTTCTGTCTACAAAATGCAAAGCTCCAGGACAGGTCATAGGATTGGCAAGAAGCCATGCGTCTACATCATTCTTTGTTCGAAATGATCTGACCTATTCAACAATCGATATAATACACTGCTTAACCCTTTTTGTTTATGATTCAAATGTTTTGTCATTTATATCAGTAAAAAATTAAGAAAGCACTTTTCCGGATTATGGAAATACTCTTCTCGACTCACCAAAGGTAATTGTTTTATGCAGTTGTGTTTCATATACCTATTAGCTTCATAGAGATCAAACAAAAGTGATTGACTGAGCTATATATAACAATCTCTATAACAGCACCGTGGCCAAAAAAGCAGAATTAATTAACTAAAGACGCAAAGCATACAGTTTTTCAATTAATAATATTAATTACCTTATCAGAAGGAATAGGCCTGCCAGGATTATTAGCCTTAATCCGATCAACAATCGATCCAAGTCTAGCACTATGACTGCCGCTCCAGACAAAGTCGTAACATGGAAGCTTGGCGAAAAACTTATCCTCACATGGCGGAATGGGAGGATCGATCAGCGACTCCGGATCACGTACAGTCTTGAAGGCGGTTGAAGAACCGAATCGAGCTTCGATTGCTTTTTGTATGATGAAGAGCAAGAAGATGAAGAAAATTGATGAGAGTAGTTGGAGGAATGTAGCTCTCTTGTTCCGCCATGCGAAGAGCAAGTTCTTCGTGAATAATGCTTTGTATTTTGCAGAAGAAGCTTGAAGCCCTTCTATGATTCCATTTGTTATCTATACGGTTGGGGTTTTTTCAGAGTGGAAATGGAGCAAGTAAACTGCCACCGGTTTATTATATAGAAAAGATTTAGGCATAATTAGGGCAAATTCGATTTAGGGCGGGAACGATTAGAACATAAATATTTACCTTCAACACTTCCTTCGATTGATTCAGAGGAGAGGGATTCAGACAAAAGGGAGAGGTAGATGAAGACTGAGGGACCGTCATCTGCTTTTGAAATCACATCTTGAACTTTTAGAACGACATTGATTGTACCGACGGCGGCGGGTGAGGTGCATACGACGTGTAAAGGGGAAGATGACCTCTGATCTCTCCACTTTTGCATGTTGGTTTGTGGAGGTGGGGTGACAGTTTTATGGGTGAGGAGGAGACCTGAGACAACCAACGGCGAAATGAAATTGTGAGCACTACCCTAGTAGGAGGTTGAGTTGTGGAGATGATGGGCAGAAAAAAGTGGAGGTAACCGCCATCTGAGGGGGAACCGTAAGAAACAGCCGTCAACTGCTACCATAACAGTTATTTTTGTGAGTTTAGAAGGTCAGGATTTGATTTCAGCAAGATCCAATACTAATGATTCATTTGAAAGATAGTTAGACTTAATGGGAACCATATATATATATAATTCGGTAACTTGGATATTATTCCATTCGATCTTATTTTACAACCACAAACAACTATAAAATTACTAGCGATCCTACAACACTTAATTCTCACATAACTTCAAAAATGCCAATTAAAAGAATACGTGAACACGAAACGGCATCCCAGAAGCAAACCCTCAAAAGATTACGTGCAGAAGAAGTAACCGACACAACAATGGCGGACCGGCTTACATACTTGCCTGAATCCCTGCAACTTCACATTCTCTCTTCTCTTAAAACCAAACACGCTTTTAAAACATTGATTCTATCGAAATCATGGGCTTCTAAATGGACTTGTGTTCCAGTTCTCAACTCCAGTTCATATGGTTTCAAAAAACTCAATGAGTTCGATAAGTTCGTCTTCAGTACATTATCTGTTCGTCGGCTGTGACAACCCGAACTTTCAAGGTTTGTAACTTTTAAATCTAGTGATCTTAACTCCTCGTTATTCCTCTTTCGAGCGTTTTATTTTCCGTTCCGTGCTCGTGTGTAACCGTATAACTATGTTTTGGGCTGTAGTTGTATTGGGCCACAGCATCAGAATTCAATTAGTTTAGAGATTGGCCCACTATGTTAACCAATTGCCTTTCATTGTGATAGTTCAATAACTTGGGCTTGAGCCCATTTCGGTCGTAGAAAGGAACCGCCCCAAAGATCCTTGTTATTTATGAACTTGTAATATGCTCCTGATTAAATTAAATTTAAAACATAAACCACAACAAACTCTATCTTTCTCAATCTTGGACGGCAGCCTCATCTCTCTCGAAACCCCCCCTCGACTCCAGGTTAGTGCATGTCCTGTTAATCATAAATTAATTATTTGATATAAATGATGGCAGACATATTTGATCAATGTGTTACAAACAATTATTGGTGATGATCATGATATCAGATTAATTAGGGATATTAATTTTGATTGCTAGTTTTGTTATTATGTGTTGATGTCCAGTTTGGATATTATATGACCGATCCGATGTAATTGATTTCATATATGATGTTCTTTTATTTGGATAATCAACATTAATGATTCAATAGTTATATTAAGAAGGATAGCATGATGAGTAATTATTTATTGTTTGGATCGATTTGGTTGTGCTTATCAGTGATGATGTTATAGAAGTGGTTCCCATGATTGTGTTTTGTGAAGTGATGAATGCCTGATTATGTTTGACGTAGGCTCTAGGTGATGATGTTGTTCAAGGTCCCACCACTAGCCGTCAAATTATAATGTTGTTGACCCTTTTGAACTCGAGCCCTCTACTGCCGTGATGATGATGACCATAGAACTCAAGATGGCCCATGTGCTTTTAGTTGAAAGGTCCAATAATCATCAACCTATTATAAAGGTTGCCGGCCATTAAGAAATTAATTCAATTAGTAATATATTGCATGTGAAATTAGGATTGCATGATAATAAGTGAAACACATCGGGCCAGTTGCACAATCATGTTAGGCCGAGAGACTTTAATAGAGGGAAGTCACACATGTGGACTTGGTATATTTTGGTTGGGCCAAAGCCCAAACCGGGTTTAAATATGCTCGTATATTAATTGTGTGGAATGTATCAATTGGGCCGAAATAATGAATTGGTTATATGTGATTGGATTTTGGCTACTTGTATGATATGATGAATTATTACAATGTGAATAAGGATGTGAGAATGGTACTTGTGTGATATGTGCTAAGACTTACGTTAAGTGTTTAAGAAAACTGACTGTCGATAGTAACTATGTTAGGATTGGTTTGAGCAACTGAACACGTAACTAGTCATACCGAGCACTCTAAGGTGAGTTCATCTCTTGAGCATGCGTCCCGGTGGTTGGGACAGTCAGTGGGTATCCCGGGGAGGGATAAGTCTTTTGGGTAAAAACGGGAATGTTGGATAATATACTCTTCCTATCACCTTTAAAGTCCCTCCGTGTTGTTTGGTTACCGGGGAGGTAACATGGTATTAGTTAGTAGCGCTACTTAGGTTTGGCAACCTCACCCCGTTCCTGGGAGGACGGGTGTTGAACTAATGACCTAGTCATGACCAATGCTTTGATAGGAGCATTGGAGAAAGGGCAAAATAATAAGAAGCCGTCTTGTATTCAGGGTATTATCAACATTACTTTCGGAATTAAGTTTAACGGATTAACTAAACACTTGGTAATCAACGTTTTCGTAAAACTGTGAACTCACCAGCGTTGCCTGATACACTTGTTGCATGCTCGCAGGTCGTTAGATTACTTGGATTTGGAACTTGCTGTCTGAAGTAGCTGGAGTGGTCATGGGTCGTGTTGATTGGATACAAATGATGGGTTTATTGATTACATACATTTAATTTGAAACAGTTAACTATGTTTTCTTTTATTTGCTTCCGCTGAACATGTTGGTTTTCATTTAAACTTATTGACGGTACTTTTCAGTAATAATTGATGATTTTATTCAACACTTGTGATTGGTTCAATATGATTAGTGGCTCGTTATTGGTTTGTCACACGCCTGACAGGGACACTCCCTAGGTGGTATTTTGGGGGTGTGACAGTTTGGTATCAGAGCCACTGGTTATAGTGAACTTGGTTTTAAAACGTTTTTATAAAACCAGACTATAACCGAACAGTAACGAAATCGACCATGACACTCAGCTCCAGACTGCAAGGTTCGTTTCTCATCTACAATTGCATAGTATATCTAGTGTACACTTATGTATGATATTACACGTGAATGCACCCTTGGCACAACAGTATGAGCCCTTATGTTACCAACCCCTGTTATGTGAACTGTTAGTGTGACACTACCCATTGACTATTGTGATTCTTGATCCTGTAAAACCTTTCGTTGCTATTTGAATGTGGGGAACCTTTTAGCGCAAGTTAAGAGGCACTGAGATAAGCATGCAAAACGCCTTATTATTATGGGTGCACACATAATAATAACGTGAGGTGCATGTGAGTCCCAGTGAGGCTTAACGAGTGTGAAAAGGGTTCCGCTCGGCTAATTGGTGATATGTTAGAACTCAGTAGTCTATAGAGGCCATACTAATATTTGACTTCTACTCGAACTTGCATTTTAAATCCTTCCTCTTCTTGTATAGAAACATGAGCGGACGAGGCCATAGACGTGGCCACATTGCTATGACGCAGGCCGAATTAACCAACTTGATCAACACTCGTGTAGCTGAAGCCCTAGCGGCTTACCAGGCTGGTACGATATGTGCCAATTACTTTCTATCCTTGTGTCGTATACTCGAATCTTACCCGTGCGTTGTACGTTCTTACGTTTTAGGTCAACCTGCGAATCAAAACAATCCACCTGCTCCACCTGCATGTACGTACAAGATGTTCATGGATTGTAAGCCACAGACCTTCAGTGGGACCGAAGGGGCTGTAGGAATCCTGCGATGGTTCGAGAAGGCAGAATCGGTATTTGCAATGTGTAACTGTCCTGCTGGGGACAGAGTGAAGTATGCTACGGGCACACTCGAGGATGGTGCCCTGACATGGTGGAATGCCCAGGTTCAGATGTTGGGTATTGAGACGGCGAATGCCACTACTTGGGATGATTTCAAGGAGTTAATGAGGGAGGAGTATTGTCCTCGTGATGAGGTTCAGAAACTGGAGAACGAGTACTATAATCTGAAAATGGAGGGATCTGAGATTGAAGCATACACTAGGAGGTCTAATGATTTAGCAACTTTGTGCCCTAACATGTCTCGACCCCCACATCGGCGAATTGAGTTTTATCTCAAGGGCTTAGCACCAGCTGTTAAGGGGTACGTTACTGCTGCAAACTTAGACAATCTGCCCCGTATCGTCCGTTTGGCACATGAGATTACTGACCAAGAGGTCGAACGTGGCAACTTGCCGCCACGTGTTTTTGCTACTACCTCGACTGCTACAGCTACCATACCTGCCAGTGATAACAAGCGCAAATGGAACGATACTGACAAAGCAACCAGTGCCAGCCAATCTCAGAAAAGGGCCGACAACAGCATCCACCGTAGTTTCGGCCAGTCGTCTTCTGTGAATCAGAATCAGAGCAACAATTCAAATCAGGGTTCTTACGTGGGAAAGCTACCAAAGTGTGATAAGTGTATGTTCCACCATCGCGGGCCATTGTTAATGCACTTTAGGTGATAAGTGCATGTCTTCCATTCAATAGGGTCTTTATTGTACATTGTTGAAAGTTTGTCCCAACTTTATCCTAGGGACACTTTGTCCCAACTTTAGGATTGTATTTTGTCTGAGGTTTATGTTAAGGACAAAGGTCAGGGGTTTAAGGCTAGGAACTTTGTCCAAGTTTTTGTTAGGGACAATAGTCAGAGTTTTGCTTTGTGTAGTTTGTTGTCCGGGCTTTCTAGTTTATCTTGAAAGTCCGGGTTTTGCCTTGTATATATACCTTTATGTGGAATAGACAAGGTGGCGATTCTGTGTGAAATTCTGTGCACCTAACCCTAATCATTGTGTGTGTTTTGTCTGGCGGCTACTGTGTGTGTGACGTCATTCATCTTCTTCATCAAGAATACTCGGTGTATTCTTGATTTCTCTCACAAATCTTTGCATTCTAGTGTTTCATCTACAGTGGTTGATCATCAGGTGGATTCCGCACACCTGTTGGTTGCTTTAGCTGAGTGAGATCTTGGATTGGAGGCCTTACAAGTGGTATCAGAGCAGTGTGCTCATACTACTGTAGGTGTTTCTTAGTTTGAAGGTTTTTGTGAGAAAAGTTCAATCTTTGATAGGGTTTAGTGAGAGTTTAGTGAGTTTTTGTGTTTTATTCATGATTCTTCATTCATATCTAGTGATTTGATGATGGATTTTGAGTAGTTTGGTGATTTTTAGTGTTTTTCTTCATCTGGGGGTTTTACAGGGGTTTTAGTTCTTATTCATACAGAGTTTGAAGGTTGGAAAAGATTCCTAGTTTGATCTTTGGAAGCATTGTCCGTGGTTTATATTTGGTGTTTGTGTCTCCGGGGTATTGTTGAACCAGTGTGAAGTCACATTGGGGAGATAGTCCGGGGATTAGTTCTTCTGAGTTTTGAGAAACTCTTGTCCGAATTTTTTTCCTAGTGTCTTTCAGGTCTGAGTTTTTCCTTTTCCTGTGTCCGAATTTTTACTTGGTCTGAGTTTTATAATATACTAGGTCAAGTCCGAACTTTTATAATATATTAGGTCAAGTGTTTGGTCCGAGTTTTTGTTCTTCTTTGAAGTCTTATAGGTCCGAATCTCTAATATATTAAATGATCTTGACCTAGTCCGAACTTTAGATGATCTTGTCCTAGTCCGAACTTTAATATACAGCGATCTTTTGTAGTTATTACCTTGTCCGAACTTTAGATGATCTTGACCTGGTCCGAATCTTTTAATATATTAGGTTAGTCCGATTTTGTTTAGTTATTTAGGTAGAGTCCGAGTTTTATTAGTCCTAGTAGAGTCCGAGTTTCATCTAGTAAATTAGTCCGTATTTTCTTTTCTTTTATTTAGGAGTCCGAATTCTAAAAGGTGTGGTTAGTCCGAATTTTTTTTTAGTATTTATTAAGAGTTTAGTGTCCGAATTCTATAGAGTTCATTAGAGTCCGAATTTTATGCTCTTAGGGTGTCTGAGTTTAGATTTCTAACAGTGTTGTCCGAGTTTTCTGTTTGTGTTTGTTTCAGGTTTTGAGATCCGGGTTTTAGCTTAGACACTTCACTCTGTGTTTTCTCTCCGAGTTTGGACTTAGAAAATCCTTTCAGTGACACAGTTCTTTCTTGGAAACCTACTGTTAACCATCTGTTTCATTCAAACATTGTTCAAATGGCGAACAATCTTACTGCAATGGTTCAGAGTCTCAAACACAATGCTGAAGAGTAACGACAAGCCTCCTCTGTTGATTAATGAATTGGATTTCCCAGAATGGAAGGATTGGTTTGAGAGGTATGTTAGAGCAAAAGACATCAAGATTTGGTTGTGTATTGTTAAAGGATGTGGAGCTACTCCAATACATACGTTGACGATTGATACGTATTTGGCTCTCACTGACGACCAGAAGAGATTTTTTGATTGTGAAGAGAAAGCTATGTCAATGATAACGATGGCAATGACACAATCTATACTTCATACGTTCCGTAAGAGAAATAGCTCGAAGGAGTTGTGGGATAGCATGATCGAGCGATATGAAGGAAATGCAATTTACAAGAAACGACGACTCGAACGGTTGAAGACTCAATTCGTTGTGTTTAAAGCGTTAAAGAATGAATCATTTGATGACACAGTGAACCGATTTTATCATCTGTTGAGCGAGCTTGATAGAAGTCAAGAAGGTATCTACACTGAATTTGAGAAGGTTGAGAAGTTTCTGAATTGCCTTCCCAGAGAATGGAATATGTACACCGCATTGATTAGAGAGGGTGTTCTCTATGAGGAGCTCTCATTGGAAGAAGCTGTTCAAAAACTAAAGGGTTATGCCTGGAATATGGAAGATCAAGCATCTAATTTCGAGAAGCTCCAAGATCCTCAGTTATATAAGGCTTCAAAACCAATGGAGAAGGGTAATGATAGTGGAGTCGGTGTTGCTTTGTATTCGGAGAATGAAGGTTCTGCAAGTGAACACGCCTTTATAAGCAACAATGTTAGTTCAAGCGGAACAACCAATTCCAGTCAAGGGATGTACTCTTCTAGTGGAGCTCAGAAATCTCAAGGAACAAGTTTGAACATTCCTAAGATAGATGCAAGCGGTTTGAAGATGATTGAAGAAAATATGAGTCTGTTGGCGTCCTTCATGACTGCCTACGAGAACTTCTGTCTTGGAAAGCTCGTTGAACCGTCAAGTCTCGATGAGGACTTTGACCAGATAGACCCAGACGAAATGGAAGAACTTGATCTACAACTCAATATGGCACTCTTAGTCCGTAGAGCGAAGAAATTTCTGTTGAGAACGGGTAGGAAGTTCATAGGAGGTCAGACAAAGACTCGAATGGGAGTCGACATGTCAAAGGTGAAATGTCACAACTGCGGCATCTACGGGCATTTCGCACGTGATTGTCGGAAGCCGAAGATGGAAAGATCGAACAGAGAAAACTACTCTCAAGGAAACAACTCAAGACCTCACAACAATTCAGCAACTACTTCAAACTCAAGGGCTCGTCCAAGTGGTTCTGAAAATCTTGCATCTTCAACAAACAATGCTATGGTGGCTCAATCTTTACAAAAAGTGACTGAGCCTTACGACTGGGGTTGTGCATTGGAAGACATTTCAGGAGCTATTGTGTCACAAGCCTTTATAGCTGAAATTGTCAACGAAGAAGTGTGTGAAGAGATTGTCGAAGAGACTAGCATTGAGGAACTTGCGGTTGTAGCTGAAGAAGTGTGTGAAGAGATTGCCGAAGAGACTAGCATTGAGGAACTTGCGGTGGTAGCTGAGGTTCTTGGGGAAGAGTTGGATTCGGGCAATGTTACTGAAAATGAAGATCCCTCGAATGTAGAGTCTGTTGAGAAGTCTAACAAGACAGAAGATGGAGAAAAGGGAGAACGCTTTGAATTCAACATCTCCACAGCTGAAATGCAGCAATTTGCGGATGCAGAAGCTAAAAGGTTGGAAGAAAACTCCGTTGAAAACGAGGCTTGTGCATTCATGGCTGGCATTGAGGTAAAATCATCTTCTGTAGATAAGCGATGTGCTAGATGTGTTGAGTTTGTGACTAAGATTGATAGATATGCACTTCATAACACAAACTTAATTGCAAACTTACAAAAATCCAGAGAACTCATTGTTGTTTTGTCTAATTCGGATAAAGAACACCGAATTAAGATAAAAGCGCTGAAAAATGATATCTCTGAATTTGAGAGACGTGTGGCTCAGGGAACTGTTAAGAATCAGGAATTAAAATCTGAACTTGAAATGAACCAAAATTGTGTTTTGGAAAAGAACAAAATTATTTTGGAAAAAGATAATCTGATTTTAGACTTGCAACGAAAAATTGAAAAGTTCGGGGATTCATCTGAAGTGATGAATTTCTGTATTAACAGCCAACGTCTCAAAGAATCTAAGGAAGAAATGTTCGGCATCGGTTATAAGAAAGTGCCTCCTCCGGTAAACCATAACTATACATCGATGCCAAGCATTGATCCTGAATTGGCAAATTTTGTGCCAAAGACCCCTCTGACGGTTGAACCGCAAAGTGAGTCAGAATCTGAGCCAGATGAAGTTACTGACTCAGATCAGTCGAAGATGAGTGGAGCTTCAAATAAAAATGAGGTGAATCTTGAAAACATTGAAAATTTGATAAGCAATAAGATTTTGGAAATTTTCAATCAAGTTCAAAATGTGAAATCAAAACCAAAGTCACGTGGGAAAACTAAAAAGGCTTTGAAAAATGTCCCTAAAACTGAGTTTATTAAAGGGGAGGATTTTGTCAAAGAAGAAGTAAAGATCGAAACAGGTTCCAACTCTCAGTTTGTGAACCAAATTTTGAAAAATTCCACCAACGACTCATCATCTTCGACCACTCATGAGGAGCGTCCAAAGAATGTTGCGAAAGTTCACAAATGTTATAACTGTCGTGGGAAAGGACACTTAGCAGCAGATTGTCCAGATGACAAGGGTAAATCCCATGTTGATCCTGATCAAAAGAAACCTTTTGTTGAAAAACCGCAAAATGAAACAGTTAATGTTGAAAAGAAAAACGGTAAAAATCAGAAGGTTGAGACAAACAAAGTGATTAAACAAGAAGTAAAACCAGTTGTCAAAACAAATGTTAAATCACAACAAAATCAGGATCACGGGAAGAAACCAGTTGTTGTTAATCGTGGTGAAGGATCGGGAAGTTCATCTCAAAGACATGATACTCGTGAGAAAACCCCTAACAGACGACAAAATCATGTTACTTTCCAAACTCATGAGAATGACCAACGTTCTGGAGGTTTGAGCAACAACAATGTTAGACCTCATGCACAGAACAAATTCGTGAATGACCGAAATGCTTCACCCCCTTGATTTCCAGATCAAAGACAGCATTCGGATAATCATCCACGATCATTCTCAAGACACGATGATGTTCCCAGATTTGGTAGGAATTTTGAGTCACCCAGGAATCAAAATTACAGTTACCAAAACTATGGAAGCCGAGGTTATGGAAACTCTAGTTATACCAACAGATCGTCAACTCCGTATAATCCACGATTTGCGGGGAGTCATTCCAACAATTTCCGAAATGGAAATGGAGGACACAATGGCAATGATGGTTATTTCAAAGAGTTTTCTTATGTTGATGAATCGGGACGACCCAAGACCATCATGGCTTGGGTCCCACACTCTAACTAAATTTTCTTGTTGGGGAGTGTAGGAGCAGCTGAAAAGAGCTATCTATATTTGGTATATCGATAGTGGCTGTTCCAGACACATGACAGGAAATAAAGAGTTATTGAACAATTTTAAACAAATCCGTGGTGGTTATGTAAATTTTGCCGGTGAAAAGGGTGGTTACATCACCGATGAAGGTTCTGTGTCAAATGGAAAAATTATGCTGCATAAAGTGAACTACGTTGAAGAACTGAAGCATAACTTGATGTTGGTTTCTCAAATTTGTGATAACAAGTACACGATGTTATTCACTGATAAAGCTTGCTTCGTTTTGCATCCGGGATTTGTTGTTCCTGAAGATTGGATCGTTATGAGGGCTCTAAGGGTGAATAACACATATGTCATGGACATGCGCCCGTTGGTTAACTCGTCTGCTCCTGTGGCATGTCTACTTTCAAAGGCGACTGAAGATCAATCGTATCTCTGGCATAGGAGAATGGGCCATGTGCATCTGCGAAAAATGAACCACTTAGTGAAAAACAACTTGGTGTTGGGGGTTCCTTTACGTAGTTTCAATATGCACAACAAATGTGAATCATGTGAAAAAGGAAAAATCAAATGAAAGCCTCATAAACCGAAAACAGTTAACTCAATCCAAAAACCACTTGAATTGCTTCACATGGATCTTTTCGGCCCGATCCATGTTGCTAGCATTGGTGGGATGTCTTATTGCTTAGTTGTCACTGACGATTTCTCACGTTACTCATGGGTATTTTTCTTAAAAACAAAGGATCAAACTGCTGGTATTTTAAGAGACTTATTCAAACAACTTGAGAAAAATTATTCACTTCCTGTTAAGAAAATCCGAAGTGACAACGGCACTGAGTTTAAAAATCATTATATGGATGAGTTATGTCGGGAGATGGGAATAGTTCATCAGTTCAGCGCTCCATATGTTCCTCAACAGAACGGAGTTGCAGAACGGAAGAATCGTACCCTAATTGAGGCGGCCCGAACTATGCTTTCTGAATCAAAATTGCCAATTTTCTTCTGGGCCGAGGCGGTAAACACTGCATGTTATGTGTTAAATCATGTGCTTACTGTCAAAAGAGAAGATAAAACGTGTTATGAATTGCTTGAAAACAAGAAACCGAACTTATCTGGTTTTCAACCTTTTGGGATCAAGTGTGTTATCAAACGGACCAAAGATACTCCTAAAATGGGGGAAGTTGGTGAAGTTGGGTTCTTTTTGGGTTATGCCAATGGAACTCCTAACAAACGCGTTTATAACGTTAAGAAGCGTACAGTGGAGATCGTGTTTGATATAACTCCGTTGAGTTACGATCCTCCACCGTCCGAATTCGGTCCCAAAAGCGGTTATGATTATGATAAATTATTTGATTCATTTGATCTTCCTGATGTTTCAGAAGAAGATTCGGAGGTTGTATACACACATCTTGTGAACAAAGATGAAGTGGATGCGAGCTGGAGAGCAAGTATCCCTACTAATGTGTCTTCGAATGTTCCAGTCGCTGATTCTTCAATCGTGAATGAAGTTGTTGCTGAGCAGATCCCCAATGCAGCTGCTCAAACTACAAGTGGAGATCTGTACGTTGACTTTTCAGCATATCCAAATGTTCACACGTCTTCTGGAAATGATCAAGCTTCTAGTAGTAATGCAAATGCTGAGGGGGAGATTCAATCGAATTTGGGAAACAATCTTCAAGCTCCGGCAATTCCAGTTCCAAGAACAAATATTCATCATCCTGTTGATAATATTATTGGGAATCCAAATGCAGGAGTGCAAACGCGAAGGAGTATTTCAGAGATGCAGTGTCTGTTCTCTGCTATCAAGAATGAAGAAATCTACAATCTTAGCCTACATGAATGTTTTATCTCTCAGATAAAGCCGAAGAACTATCAAATGGCTCTGAAGGATAATTCTTGGTGTGAGGCGATGCAAGAAGAGTTAGCTCAGTTCGACAAGTTAAAGGTGTGGAATTTGGTCGATCTTCCAAAGGGCCAGCATGCAATCAACACGAAATGGGTTTTCAAGTGCAAGAAAGACGATAAGGGTGTAGTTGTCAGAAACAAAGCACGGTTGGTTGTTCAAGGCTTTAATCAAGAGGAAGGGATTGATTATACCGAAGTTTATGCACCGGTGGCAAGACTGGAAGCTATTCGTTTGTTTCTAGCCTTTGCTGCACACATGCGTATCAAAGTCTATCAGTTGGATGTGAAAAGCGCCTTCCTTTACGGGAAATTGCATGAAACTGTGTATGTGTCCCAACCACCGGGTTTCGAAGCTCCAGGGTTAGACAACAAGGTCTATCTGTTGGACAAGGCTCTTTATGGTCTCCATCAGGCCCCTCGAGCATGGTACGAGACGTTGTCAAAGCATCTATTGGATCATGGGTTCTCGCGTGGCGCGATTGACTCCACACTGTTCATATTGAAGAAAGGGGGAGATTTTCTGATCGTGCAAATTTACGTTGATGACATAATTTTTGGTTCTTCAAATGAAGAATTGTGTCGTGAGTTCGAGGCGGTGATGAAGTCAAAATTTGAAATGAGCGCGATGGGCGAGTTATCCTTCTTTCTAGGTCTTCAAGTGAGTCAAGAAAAAACCGGGACGTACGTGCATCAGACAAAGTATGTCCACGAGATTCTCAAAAGATTTGGATTGGAAGATAGCTTACCCTATGACACGCCTCTCCCGACAAATATCAAGCTTTCATCCGATGATGTGAAAGATCCTGAAGTGGATCCGACTCTATATCGAGCAATGATAGGTTCATTGATGTATCTTACTGCTTCACGACCAGATATTATGTTCTCTGTTTGTTTGTGTGCTAGGTACCAATCAACTCCGAAGGAGTCTCACTTGAAAGCAGTCAAGCGTATTTTCAGATATCTGAAAGGGACGCCTAAGCTTGGATTGTGGTATCCAGCTGAAGGTGGTCTGGATTTGATGGCGTATGCTGATGCAGATTTCGGAGGGTGCCGGATGAACAGAAAGTCAACCTCTGGCGGCGCACAACTTCTTGGGAATCGTCTTGTCTCTTGGCAATGCAAAAAGCAAGTTGCCGTTTCCTTGTCCACGTGCGAGGCCGAGTACATTGCTGCATCAAGCTGTTGTGCTCAGGTTCTGTGGATACAGCAGCAAATGAGGGACTACGGTTTGAATTTTACTCGAACTCCTATTCTTGTCGATAACAACTCTGCCATTTCCATAACTAACAATCCAGTTAATCACTCACGCACTAAGCACATAGATGTTAGGCATCATTTTATTCGCGACTGTGCTGAGAAGGGTTTAATAGAAGTGGTTAGGGTAGACACCTTGGATAATCTTGCCGACCTGTTTACTAAGACATTCGATCGGGCTAGATTTGGGAATCTGGTCCGAATGATTGGCATGATCAACCCCGATTAAAATGCTTTCAAAACTCGCATAGAAACTTTATTTTATGTTTTCTGTACAGTTCTTACCGCTTTCCAAAAATTAAAAAACTCCAAAAATATTTTACTTAGTTGTAGGATAAATTTTAAGAAAAATACAAAAACATTTGAAAAATATAAAATGAAGTCGTGTTGAGATATAAGGGAAATGATAGTACATCGGTTAGTCGTATCTGGTGCAGGATTATAGTAATATATAAAATTAACCGTTAACTGTAACAGCTTCATTATACGTTGCTTCGGTAGGTTTTACGCGTCAATAAGAACCTGTTTTTAGTATATAAACATAATGAACTGCGTAACTTGTGTGGTACATCTCTCGGATATATGGTCTTGGTACCGTAATTTCGTTTGATAGATTGCTGAGCTTCTGAGATACGTGGTCTTTATGCTGTTTATCATCTGGGTATCATGGTTGTTTCTTTTACCGAAAACAACGGGGACGCAAGTCTAGATCTTCCATGATACCATACATACGTGTAAATATCTTTAATACATGATGCATTCGACCCAAATAAGTGATAAACAATCACATGTCCCACAAAATCATGCGGGAGTCAAGTTCGTCTCTTTGTCTGTACGATGGTACTAACCTGTTCACGGACTTGCTCCTGTGCCCTTTGCATCTGAAATTCAAGTTCCTCCTTAATAAGTGATTTTATCACAAAGGACTTGTTTTCAATCCCAAATAAGTGAGTATCTCACATTAGCTTATACGTCAAAAAACAGATGATAAATGGTATACTCACCAGTAAGATGATCTCTCGCGCATACCTTGATACAGGAGTATATTCTGAGGTGGGTAAACATAGTTACTGTCAGCTTTTAATATACTTAATTCCATATCTCGAAAACAGTGTTCGAAAGCGTGCTAAAACTTAAGTGGACCACAATACCGTTGAACGTCTTGAACTGTCAATATCATTCTAAAAGATTAAAGCTAAAATGCTATGGTTCTTG
>JARYGA010045791.1:0-39933 GCA_030545235.1 Helianthus tuberosus | reverse complement strand
CAATTCACAAGAACCCTACAAAACGAACGGAATAGTAGTAAACCAGTGAAATTACCTCGTGAAGTTTAATGGATCCTGGTGAAACCCTAAATTCAAGCAATCGATTGTGATCCTGGTGAAACCCTAAATTCAAGCGAAAGGGGACATGAATATTGTTTGAGAATGATTAACTTCTTCCCGCTTTCAAGAGTGTATATGTATTTCCCGATGCTCCCTATGATTTGTTAATGTTTCAAAGTTTATTTTAAATTACGTGTATCTTCATCACCAGTGGTATGCGCCGTTGCGGGACGCTAAACCGAATATTTCTTACTTTAATAATATGTGCGCATTTTTTTCGGTTAATTATATATGCTATTTATAACACGATCTCAAAAAAGATACATTGAGTCAACTAATTAAACAAAAACACTACCATAGTTATGATAAAAAAAAAATCTAACTAAAACGATGACAAACATGTAATTTAGAGTTGCGGGACGCTAAACCGAATATTTCTTACTTTAATAACATGTGCGTATTTTTTTCGGTTAATTATACATGTTAGCGAATGCTAGGCAGCTCTTTGGCACGAATAAAAACTAAATTGAGTCAACCAAGTAAAATAAAACACTACCATAGTTTTGCAAAAAAAAAAAAAAAACGATGGCAATATTGCAATTTTTAGCTGGGGTAAAATTGTAATTTCAAAACGGAGGTAAGTAATATTTTTAACTGAGGGCAAAACCATTTTTTTATTTTGAATTGGGGCAAAATCGTAATTTTTTAACTGAGGGCAAGATCGTAGTTTTTTGCTGGGGGCAAAACCAAAAATTTATTTTCAACTGGGGGCGAAATCGTAATTTTAAACTGGGTACCAAATAGTAATTTGACAGGACTCTAGCTGAGGGCAAAACCATATTTTTATTTTGAACAGGTGGCAAAATCATATTTTTTAGCTGAGGGCAAAATCGTAAATTTAGGCAGGGACAAAACAATTTTTTTTTATTTTGAACCGGGGGAGAATCGTAATTTTAAACTTGGGATAAAATTGTAATTTGGCAAGACCTATAAATAACTATTATATGCTAAAAAAGGTGGTCGCCACTTTTGGCCAACCACCTAACTGAACTATTCCGGGGGTAAAATCGTAACTTTTTAACTGGGGTAAAATCTTAATTTTTAGCTGGAGCAAAACCAAAATTTTATTTTAAACATGGGCGAAATCGTAATTTTAAACTGGGATGTGCAAAGCAAATTCTAAAAATTCCATTTTCATATTTATATTTTGCTCATGTTCCTAATAAATGACGTTTACAACTGAACCACATAAGTACGAACTTGCATACATGCTTAACATGTCCATAACATCATCTATACATTCTCAACCGGTCAAGTGGTTGGACTTAGGGCTGTAAACGAACCGAACGAACACGAACAAGGCTTTGTTCGTGTTCGTTCGTTAAGGAAATAAATGTGTTCACGAACGGTTCATGAACACTTACCGAACGAGATTTTATGTTCGTGTTCGTTCATTAAGGAAATGAGTGTGTTCGCGAACGGTTCACGAACACAAATAAATTTGGCGAACGTGACGAAGGATAAAGGTGGATGGCCTAGAGAGTAGCACTAGAACTTGAATTCCTTATTGTGGAACGGATGTCAATCGTATTCGTCCATGTAAATAATAAGAAATGAAAGTGAAATGGTGCATAAACAAGATTAAATATGGTTTTTTTAGTTTAATTTTTATGGTAATAAAATAATATAAGTTTAATTATATAAAAGAGTATAGATAAAATATACGAAAGTACAAAAATCTTTCATTAAAAGACAAACATGCGAACAAAAACGAACGCAAATGAACGAATGTTCACGAACACCTTACCGAACGTTCACGAACACAACTGAACGAACGGGACCTTTGTTCATGTTCGTTCATTTAACTAATCGAACGAAATTCCTTGTTCGTGTTCGTTCGTTTATTAAACGAACGAACATAAACGAACTTCCCGCCGAACGGTTCACGAACTGTTCGCTGAACGTTCGGTTCACTTGGACTAATAAAATCAAATTCAATAAGCGAAAAACATAATAAATTATCTAAAATTTCTTGTCTCTTTTTTGTGTTGATAAGAAAAGGAAATAATAATATATTCTTTTTGGTTCACCTTTGACATATAGTACAACTAGTTTTTGCCCCGTTCGCGTTGCGAGGCAATAGGCCGACTATTTCTCTCTCATAACATGTATGTCTGTTAATTATATATGCTACTTATAACACGATCTCAAAAAAGATTCATTGAGTCAACTAATTAAACAAAAACACTACCATAGTTATGACAAACATGTAATTTAGAGTTGGGGGCAAAACAATAATTTGTCTGGACCAATTAGCGAATCCTAGGCAGCTGTTTGACACGAATAAAAACTAAATTGAGTCAACCAAGTAAAATAAAACACTACCATAGTTTTGCAAAAAAAAAAAAATGATGGCAATATTGCAATTTTTAGCTGAGGTAAAATTATAATTTCATAACAGAGGTAAGTAATATTTTTAACTGAGAGCAAAACCATTTTTTTATTTTGAATTGGGGGCAAAATCGTAATTTTTTAACTGAGGGCAAGATCGTATTTTTTTGCTGGGGGCAAAACCAAAAATTTATTTTCAACTGGGGGTGAAATCGTAATTTTAAACTGGGTACCAAATCGTAATTTGGCAGGACTCTACCTGAGGGCAAAACCATATTTTTATTTTGAACTAGTGGCAAAATCATATTTTTTTAACTGAGGGCAAAATCGTAAATTTAGGCAGGCGCAAAACAATTTTTTTTATTTTGAACCGGGGGGGGGGGGTGAATCGTAATTTTAAACTTGGGATAAAATTTTAATTTGGCAAGACCTATAAATAACTATTATATGCTAAAAAAAAGGTGGCCGCCACTTTTGGCCAACCACCTAACTGAACTATTCCCGGGGCAAAATCGTAACTTTTTAACTGGGGCAAAATCGTAATTTTTAGCTGGGGCAAAACCAAAATTTTATTTTGAACATGGGCGAAATCGTAATTTTAAACTGGGATGTGAAAAACAAATTCTAAAAATTCCATTTTCATATTTATATTTTGCTCATGTTCCCAATAAATGACGTTTACAAATGGACCACATAAGTACGAACTTGCATACATGCTTAACATGTCCATAAGACCATGTGTAGTGGTAAGTTGTTATAATGCCCCCACCATGGGGCATTATCCGACACGTGGCATCCTAGTCAGCATGGGGCATTATAGCATAAAGTGGTGTAGTGGGGCATTATTCCAATAACGCCCCTTCCAATCATTAAAAAAAACACATACTAGTTTCTCATTGGTTGGGACAAAGAGAAAGTTGCCTACTCCTTTGCAAAAGTGGGCGGCATTAATTAACATGTCAGACTGTGGAGTGGTCCCATTGGCCACATGCAAAAGCCTTTTGACCATTTCAGCGTTATAATTAAAACGCTTGCATGTCATTTTTCCAAAAATAACGCCCTATAATGCCTAGTGTAGTAGGGGAGGGGGCGTTTTTTTCAAAATTTTTTAAAAATAACGCCCCACTACGGGTGGTCTAACATCATCTATACATTCTCAACCTGTCAAGTGGTTGGACTAATAAAATCAAATTCAATAAGCGAAAAACATAATAAATTATCTAAAATTTTTTGTCTCTTTTTTGTGTTTGTAAGAAAAGGAAATAATAATATAGGCTCATTCTATTCCCACCCCCCCCCCCCCTATTTACTAATTACACCCCCTATCAAAAACATCACATCCATCAATCATTTAGTTTTTGTTTTTAGCTTGTTTTGTCTTTTTGTTGTCTTTTTTTTATTCATTTATTTAATTATTAGTTATTTAGTATTTGTTTATTATTTAGTTAGTTATTATTATTATTATTATTATATTTATTATTATTATATTTATTATTATTAGTAGTAGTAATGATATAGTATTTATTATTAGTTTTTATTGTTATAATTTATCAATTTATATTTATAGCTGTAACAAAAGCTATATAAAAATAAGTACTTTTTTACAAAATTATTATCATTTTATAATTTACATACCGAGGTTTAATCTATACACCCCCCAAATGTAGCAGGTTGTGCTATCCAAGACTTATACATATTTTGACGTGATTCAAATATATTCTCACAGCCAGCTGCATCATTTTCTCTCATTAATTTCCATAGGTTGTTTGTGCTGGCAATTGGATACTCTCCTTGCAATTCTACCATTATAAAATGGTTACCATTCACGTGTGCAATTGTAATTATTTTTTTTTCTGGGAACTCATGAGGGCCTCTCCAAAGCGAAAAACAAGTAGAACTGTTTCTTTTTTCTTGAGATAAAAAATGAACGATCACATTAAACTTGTTCGCAATCAAGAATCCTGCCTCTGGCATAATCATCCAGTGTTTTTCAGGTGCAAACCCCGATCCTGACCAAGCCAAGGACGTGAACACATCTTTGAATGAGCCTAAGAAAGCCTTAGTGTACTTATTTCTAAACTCGAGTAGCTCTTCCATCAGTGATCTCCGGATAAATAACCATTCATCTTCACCGTACCCGAGAGCAGAAGTTGTCGCCCGAAACCCACAATTTCCATCACCTAACACGTTATGTATGCGTGTAACATACGCATGGAAGATTTTTGGAATTAGATGAATATAGTTGTGTATCACCTGTGATGCTTGATCTTGGTTCAACCCCATGAAGTCATAGTCTGGCGCACTTGTAGAGTTGGCGAAAGAACTTTGTCCGACAATATCTTGGTTCAACCCCATGAAATCATATCCCGGTGTGTTTAAAAGGTTGGTAAAAAAACCTTGTCCGTCTGTATCTTGTG
The DNA here is from genome assembly GCA_030545235.1 of Helianthus tuberosus. Classification (NCBI taxonomy): domain Eukaryota; kingdom Viridiplantae; phylum Streptophyta; class Magnoliopsida; order Asterales; family Asteraceae; genus Helianthus; species Helianthus tuberosus. The sequence continues at coordinate 35,065 of JARYGA010045791.1, read as the reverse complement.
TCATGAACGGACTTGGTTCACCAGGATCGTCCTTGAATGGTTTTTTTCCGTAAATATCTTGATTTATGAACGGACTTGTTTCACCAGGTACTTGATAGTTCACGTCTGGACTGATGTAACCAACATAATCATCAGTCTCTAGATACCCGAATGAACTATGTCTCCAAGGCTCTTGAGTGTAATCATGATCTTGGGAGTTCACAAATGAACTATGCCTTGCAGGTTCTTGAGTGTAATCCTGCTCTTGATAGTTCGTAAATGAACTATACCTTGCAGGCTCTTGAGTGTAATCATAATCTTGGGAGTTCCCAAACGGACTGTGCCTTGGAGGCTTCTGAGAGTAGATTCGTTGAAAATCCAGACATCGCTTAAAGAAAAGTAGGATCTCCTCCTTAGTTTTCACAGGTGGGGGAACTGGCTGTGAATCCTACATCAAAAAAGAAGTAAGTGAAACTAATAGCATAATTTTTACCAATAATTTGAATGCATATAAAAAAAGAAGTAAGTGAATCCTACATCAAAAAAGAAGTAAGTGAAACGAATGCATATCAACTGCACGGTTTTTTGAGGCACCAATAATTTGAGTTTGTTCCACTTTCATTTATTCTCTCAAATGCACCAATAATTTGAGGCACCAATAATATGATCATTTTACACGGGTTTTTTTTTCAATTTTAATAATAATAATAATAATAATAATAATAATAATAACAATAATAATAATTAGTGGCATCTTGGTGGTGGGATAAGACTTTGGGACCAATAGGTCCTGGGTTCGATTCCCACAAAGGGGTTTTCCCATGTTTATTGGGTTTCCTCCTGAATTGGTGTGGCGTTATGCTTAGTGGAGATGGATATGATCGGGTGGTTCCTCTGGTGGCACGATGATACTCCAGTGGTCCGTCAGTGGTCCAAATTTGCCGTTCAAAAAAAAAAAAAAAACTAATAGTAAATAATAATAATAACAAAAAAACACTAAAATATAATAAAAAGACAACAAAAAGACAAAAAAGACTAAAAAAAAGCAAATGATTGATGGATAGATTGATGGATGTGATGTTTTTATAGGGGGGTGTAATTAGTAAACAGGGGGGGTGTGTATAGTATCACCCTATATAAAAAACAAATGTTTATCCTTATCTATTCGGACCTAGAATAATTATTTATTTTAGTGAAAAAAACAATAATATAATTATATCTACTCATAATACTTGGGATATAACTTTATGATTATATAAAAAAACAAACGTTTATCCTTATCTAAATTTTTGATTAAAAATATTTATAGAAAAACAAATATTTATTCTTATCTAATTTTTGTTTAAAATTATTATTATTTTTGTTTAAAATTGTTATTATTATTATTATTACTATTATTTAATATGAGAGATAAAGATAAAAAAATGGAAAAAAAACACCAGAAAGTGACATGTATCCGAATTTTTTTATTTATTTATTAGTATATGAAGATTTTATTATATAGTGTTGAGATCATGTAAGAGGTACTAAAATAATTAGAAGTCTGAAAATAACTTTGAACCACTCATTTTTCACAAGAAAAAAATGCAATTTATTTTTGCTAAGTCACCGTATTTACATGTTTAAAATTGAAATAAGTATTGTATATACATTTTTTACCCTATAATTTCACTAAAAACAACTATATTTTCTCTCTCATTTTAATTAAATAATATTTTTTATACTTTTATCATTACCTTTCTCTCTCATTCATTCACAACCACTTTCAAAATATATTAAAAAATTATAGAGGGTGAACAGTGCTCCGCCAAATTTACAGATGAACAGTAACAGTTTCTATCTCATCTACTCACAACCACTTCCAACCACCAATAATCATTTTTCATAATATAAAAAGCTCCCTCACATAATTTAGGGGACGGATTATGAATGCTCTTACATGTTTCAAATTTAAAAAAATAAGCATGAAACATTTATATTTGAAAATGTACACATATGTACAATAAAAAATTGATAATAGACACATGCGCATAATTCTTAAAAAAAACCCTTAAAAAGGTGCGATTAGCGGTAAAAAATATCTTGCCTAGAGAAAATTTGTGGTCCAAAATGCTTCTTATAGTTAAAAATGTTGAACCATACGTTCACGTTGCGTCGTGTTAACTCGCAAAGTTTAGAACTAAATTCAAAACGAAACGTAAAAACGTTAAATCATACCTGCACGTTGAGCTGTGTTAACTCACAAAAGTTAGAACGAAATGTAAAACAAAAATTTGAAAAAAAATGAAAAGTATATGGGACCAACGATGAAAGTAAAAAAGTTATGAGGTCAAATGGCATAAGATGAAAAGTTTAGGGTTAAAAGTAAAAAAAAAATCAAATTTTGTGAGGTTAAATTACAAAAGATGCAAACTGTTGGGTTTAAAGTCAAAAATCATTTTTTTTTGAAAAAACCCCTAAGTAGTGGCTGATATAGCTTCTAAATAGGGGAAGCCCCCGCTACCCTTTGACGCTCCGGTGGTAGTGTAGATTTTGAAAAAAATTGACGTTTTTTGATTTCGTAACTTTTTTTTTCAAAACGTTGTCCCTATAAGGATTTTATAGATCCTTTACTGCCCCTAAGTGTTAAAAATATGATGTTTAAAACACAAACATGTCAAGTGGGCTTGTTATTCAACATTATTGGGTTGTTCAGTGTTGGGCTCATTGTCTAGTGGGTTTAGTTGTTATGTTCTGTTGGACCTGTTGGCATGGTTGTTATGATCTCTTAAGTTGTTGTAACAGGCTGTACGGTTTGGTGAAGCAAAGGGGTGTAAAGTGCAATTTTTAAAGGATTGCGATCATCATCCCTTATAGTTTTGGGGTTAAGTGTAATATCAGAAGTGCAGGCATATATAAGCATTGTTGGCTGCTAGGGTTCCAGAACTCTCTCATTCTTGTTACGCACACCTTCAAACGTCTTTGTTCCTGCTGTGAATTGATATGTTTTCATTCACTCTCGTTCCAGTTGGTGTTCATTCAAGTCTGTTCGTGGTATGATGAAGACCTGTTGAAGATCTGCATCATCGATTGATCCATCTGTATTGTTGATCCTGTGGATCGTTATAAATCAGGTTGTATTGTGTGACAACCCTCATAAATCCAGGTATCCGTACAATTAATTAATATTAATTAAGTGCTTAATGACTGTGTTGAATTACTTAAATGCTTTCTGATTACTGCATCATACTTACATGTGCATCACATATTACATAATGTCACATCTTTATCACATACAAACTTTATTGACATACATGATGCACAAAGCACAGTTAGCACAGTTAACGGATAAAGCAGGAATATGCTGACGGGGTTCAGTACATAGACAGACAGTGTTTTGAGACCCAGTATGGGCCAGGGACAAGGTACTACACTAGTATGGTGTGTAGGGAAGTAAGGACCATAAAACTGCATCACTATGTGATAGATAAAGTGCCGGAAAGTGCCTAAAATCCACTTAAAGTGCATAATTCTGCATTTTTCAGCAAAATTCAGCTTTTTAACAAGCTAGTTATGTGCAAAAATTTGACTAAATGGTCCTGAATGCTTTCCTAAGTGTCGGGAATTAAAAGTGTCACAAAAAGTAACATAAATATCATTAAACATAATAGCTTGACACTTTAACGAACCGATATCTAACCGAACAACCGGACATTACCCGGAACACCAAAATATTGCCAGAAACATTGTAACACCTCGAAAATTTCGGGTTCAATAATAAAACGACACGTGTCATGTAAGACAAAACGCGTCGTAAACCCGGAGTTAATAAAGATGTTTCGGTAGGATTTAAAGTGGCGTCATGTTAAATTGTTACCTCTGAACGACCTCAAGTATAAATCCCAAGACCCGATTAAATGTTATACACATCTTTTATACCCTCATTGCAGAGAATTATTGTCAATAATGGACTTACAAATACATGACTTGATCCCACGAATAAAAGCAATGATAAACCTTTGTTTTCGGGTCTTGTTTTTTAATCCAAAGCAAACAAACCAATGTGGTGGGGTATTATACAGTAATAAGCACTTTGTGAAGGTCCCTAGATGTTAATTGAGGCCCCAAAGTCGTGCAAGTGAGTTGACCTTTCGAGATAATGAAAGAACAAAGGAAACAGCCCCTGGTAAAGGCCTGCGCACCGTAGGCATAATACCCCTACGATGCGCACGGTCTGCCCAGAACCCAAAAAACGGGCTGTTGCCTGTTCTTCGCAATTCTGACCCATTTAACCGGTTTTTCTCATTAATAAAAGACCCCTAAACTATCCTAGAGCACTAGGACACTTGTTGGATGATTGTGGTCAGCTCTAGAGTTAGTTGTCAACCAATCATGGTGAGTATTTTCACTATATAAGGCACTTCATGTTGCAAACATTCTTCACACTTGCATCTGATCATTTGGAGCATTTCTGGAGCTAAGGAACTCTCTCATTTGATCTTAAGTCGTGCATAGGACTCTTGTAAGTCTTCTAGTTCTTCTTTGTTTGAGTTTAGCTTAGTTAATTAGCTAAAAGTCAAACCGTCGTAATTACGGTTTGACTTCGAGATTAGTCAATAATGGCTCAGTCAAATCTCGAATTAAAAGTAGTTATAAGTTGGTATTTAGGTGGGTAATGAAACCCCAAGAGGGTTTCCCCTGATCACCACTTTAACTAGTTCAAAAGTCGGGTCAAACATATACTTAAAAAGTCAACAGAATTCTTAAAATGTCATTTATGCATAATTAGCTATCTAGAACATATATAACCTGTTTGATTATTGTTATAACTTATTAATTAGTGTAAGAACGTGTCCAAACATGTTCAACCCGACTATTTCCTGTTTGGACCCGGTTCGGAACCGAAAGTCACATAGTTTGACTTTCACTTTGACTTTCAGTTCTGACCCGTTTAGGCATATTCTAGAAATGCCTTAGAGCTTTAATTGGACTAGGTTACATGTTAGAATAACCCTCTGTGATTATGCACCTCGGTTCATTAGTTATCCAATTAATATGCAAGTTTCCGTTAATTACTCATATGTTGACCGTTATGCCCTTAATACCTTAAAACGTGATTTATGAAAATGTAAAAGTGTAGAAACCTTAAATATTGATATATATACTTGTATGCAAAATTTGACATCAGTTTGACTTATAGATTAAGAGTTATGCTCATTAGCGTAATTACGGTGCTTTATGTTAATAAAATGGCGTAATTAGCGTATAGCCTAATTAAACATACTTTTTGGTATCAAACGAATTACCCACTGATGTAATATATTATTTTGGGAATTTTAAAGATTTTTAATTAATTTTAGGCTGAGCATAACTCATAGTCGTAGGCTTAATTCGGTAATTGTCGGTTTTGCCCTTACGGGCCATAAAATGAGTTTTACACATCTAAATGACTCCAAACCTTTTTCTACTGATTAGTTATGATAAATAAATTATTTTAAGCCTTCTGGAAATATAAAAATATCAGATTTAAGTATCGAACCCGGTAATGGCCTTTAATCGCCTTATTTAGCGTTATTAGCGCATAGTATGTTTTAAAATTATATTGGACATACCCGGGTTGATACCTACTGATATAAGAGGCAAATTATCATATTTTAACAGTAAGCAAAGGTTGATAAACTCAGACTTCAGTTTTGAGCTTTTCGGCTTATGTGAAATTACCAAAATACCCCTACGGGGCCTAGTTTGGTTAAATATGATAAATTTCACATACATGCTTAAACCTATTGATATAACTTAGCAAATTAGGTATATTTGCTGATTACATCAGACCTGTAACTCAGGTTGCCACTTAAACTCTTTTACAAACTTTAAAATGACCAAACTACCCCTACGGGGCATAGTTTGTGTTTAAATTAGTTTCGGGCATAACGAAAGACACCTTACTGATGTCACAACATATTTGAGACATAATTAACTTAGGAAACCTGTATAGAGCTCTCATGACTACCCGTCACGCTTATTACGCGTACGGTTCGGTTTATGTAACAAGTTTACATAAATTGGCCGAAACGGGTCAAACCTTAACGGTTTTATCTCAAAATCCAGAATGTGAATAATGAACCCATATTAAACAAGTCTTCAAACTTGTCGGGTCTGAATCACATTCTATCCGGTCTTCGCTTAATCGTGCGTACGAACCGTATCTTGAAACTAGCCGGTCTAAGCTTAAGCTTAATAAAAAGACCCGTTAGAATTCTAATAGGTTATATTAAACCTTCGTTCCAGATTAGGAGAAACAGTAAAAGCTACGTGCATTCTGCTATTTGTGATTTATACTTGCATCAGGTAAATACTTTTAACTTATTTTCCCTATACGGGCTTGGGTTACGGTACATAGCGTACCGCTTGATCGGGCATCAAATCTCCACGCTTAGTGGGTAGTTGAATAATTTGATCGGCTCGTTTAAACAGTCTTGTTTACTTTACAGCCTTTGGGGGGTTAATGACCATGTCCCGGATATCCCTGGCATCATCTTACGAGATGGCCACGACCTGAGCACGGGGTGTAGGCGTACTCCCGTGTATAACTCACTTAAAGTGGTGTGTCTATTGATCTTTAACCCGGACTAGATTCGGGCTACTGAACGCATAAGTAACATGTAATTCGTTCACAAGATTATAATTATTAAATAATTCTCCCAAGTTAAATAAAATGATTTATGCCACGTGCATCCAAACCAATTTTCAATCATTTTTCCAAAATGAGTCAGTTGAATGTATTTACCAGTGTAAACTGACGTATTTTCCCAAAAAGACTGAATGCAGGTACTAAACGTAATTGGCTGGATTGTCTCCTAAGCATCAATAAAAAGTCTCGCAAGCTTAGGATGCCAGAAGTCTGTTGAACAATTAATATTATTTTGTTTCGATCCTACTGTGGATAAAACACCCGGATATTGTGACTTTGATTACAATAAATAAATTCGGTTGTATCTTATTTTAAATTTGCTTCCGCTGTGCATTATTATATTGTGTTGTTTGACTATTACGTTGCAAACAACCACGTCATGATACTCCCCCACCGGTGACACGTGGAAATCGGGGTGTGACAGGTTGGTATCAGAGCCAACACTGAGTGAATTAAACACTAGCCTTTTGTGTTTAATCTCAGTTACACAATTGCACATATCTAAACTTTCGAGTCTAGACTTATAACGTAGGACAAATTCCACCTTATTTGGTTTTGTTTTTGTCCTTTTAAATTTTATATTTGTTATTGTTAGCTCATGCTTTATTGACAGGAATTGAACATGCCTCCGAGATTCTTCAGGAGACGTGGAGGAAGAGGCAAGGGGCCGATCACCGCCCCTCACGATAATGAAGCTGGACCTTCGCAACGACGAGCTCCATCAAACACCGAGAGTGACGACCCTCGGGAGAACCGAAGAAACCAGTTCGAGCAGGCCAGGCGGTCGGTTTCGCATAGTTCGACACCGCCCGTTCCTAACCCCTACGAACCGAACAATCCGCAGCCCTCATACATACCGCTGCAGAGATCGCTGTCTCATCATTCTTTTGGAGACCCCACACCTATCTTCCGAGGCCAGTTCAATCCGGTAGGCTACGTGCCAGAACCCGTGGGTTTTAACCCACTAGGACCAGATGACCATTTCTCTGGCGACAACGCTGATGACATGGACGAGGACACGGACCCCGTCATGCCGGCGAGTGGTACTCCAAATCATCCAATCGAAATCTCCGACGGATCGTCTTTCCACGGATCACCCTACGGTGGTCCAGACAGTTTCCAAGCCCTGTTCGATCAACACCAGTGGTATTATACACCATCACACCACTCGTCGTCTCATGGGCAGCATCAGCAGCAGCAGTCTCAGCAGCAGCAGGAGCCACAGCCACAGCCGCATCATCAAGATTCATCAGAGGATCACCGGTTTGTGGCAGTTACGCCACCATCTCCACCGCCACCAGTTCAACCGCCACCTCCTCAACCGCCAAGGCGTAGGAGAACCGGTGCCCACATGTCGGTGCGACCAGGGGACTTTCATTTCAGCTCCCCACGTCAGTCGAGTGCTAGTCACTACCCGCCTCATCAGGAGGACCCACAAATGGGTGGGCCTTCGCAGCCAGCTTTTCAACAGCCACCGCCCATGGGTTTTGATAACCCAATACCAGCGTACACGGGTCCAAGTAATTACAACCCGTTTGAGCCACCAGCTTACAACAACTACGGATACGCTGAGGCAGATCCTTATATGGTAGCGGCAAATTACAACGCCCTCAATGCCCAAGGACCCTACGGAGATCCATGGGGGGTAAGCTACCTGAATCAGGGGTACCCAATACCTCCCAGGCCTATCATTCGAGCGCAGTCGCAGCCGCCACGATTTTCTCCCCCAGAACGGGAGGAAATTCTACATAGATTGGATCAGGTTGAGCGGGAATCTCGCCGCGACCGCCAGGAGACGCAGAGTTTCTTCCAGGGATTAATTGGTTTGATCAAGGGAAAGAACAAGAAGGATCGTTGAATCCTTCCACAGTTATTTTCTCCTGTATTTACTGTTGAGCCCCTGCGTGGGTATATTTGTTATGTTGCTTTGAGCCCCTGCGTGGGCATGCTTGTTTGTTTGAACCCCTACGTGGGTGTATTGTTAGTGTGAGTCCCTGCGTGGACATGTGTGATATTTAGCCCCTGCGTGGGCATGTGTGTTATTTAACCCCTGTGTGGGTAAGTTTGTAATTTGAAAGACCCGTTTAGGGCAAGTGTGTAATGCTTTGAATAAATAAATGGAATGTTTGTTTTTTTTTTTATAAATTTCATGATTGCCATTTGTGCACATATACTTTATAAATGAAATAAATAAATTAAAATCATTCCTTTTCAATTATCTGCCTATGTAATTATTTGATTAAGGATCTTAAAGTGTGAAACCTAGCCTCGTGTCAAATATAAGACCGGGCCAAAATGGTAAGACCTGTTTAAAAGATTCAAATCCCTGTTAACATCTTAAAACATGTTAACACTCCTGGCAGAAGTGATTCGTTAAAAATCACATGTCATTCTTATATGAATAAGGATTCTTTAGAAGATTCCTAATCCAGTTTAATGATCTCTGAATCCTGGATTTACATCATCAATTAAGATGATCATATTTAACCATACGTGGTAATATAGCGCCTACGGGCCATGCTCATTTCTATATGAGCCAAAAGACAGTGGTAGCTATGACTCCCTGTCTGATAAGGGTAATGAACTAGGTTCAAACCTTAAAAGCCTTGATTCTCTGAAATCATAGCTTATAATTTAAATTGTCCATGTGACCAAGCCTTATGTGCTAATATATATTGTTATTGTTAATGTTTAGGATAAATTTTAATTGAAATCCTAAATTAATACGATTAATAAGTTAACCAAATATGGTCTCTGTTACCATGGTTAACGAGTTACCCTAAGGGGTAATTCCATAATAAACTCCCAAATAAAATATTGTCCTTGTTTTCTGTAACAGTTCAATACAAATGGCTAACTCTAATGAAGTCAATAGCCATCCAGTGGAGCCAAATGAGAACGCCCAGATTACGTTGACGGGTGCCGAACTAAAAGCGATCATAGATGGCGCTGTTACTCAGGCTTTGGATAGGCAATATGAGGAATACAGTGGTACTCGAAGTAGGACCCACTCTGTGTCACATTCAAAGCCCAGGACACATTCAGAGGCTCATAACAAGCCTCCTCCCAAGAAGAATGGACCCAAGAAAGATGGTGATGACCGTCAGTCCACCAACCATCAAAGTGTCCCATCTCAGCATATAGTACTGCATCAAGAACCCAGTAACAAGGGATGCTCCTATAAGTACTTCGTGTCTTGTAAGCCCAGGGATTTTACTGGGGAAAAAGGAGCCATCGATTGTATGACGTGGCTGGACGAGATGGACACGGTGGTAGATATCAGCGGGTGCGCTGAAAGAGATATAGTTAAGTTTGTGTCGCAGTCCTTCAAGGGTGAAGCGTTGGCATGGTGGAGATCTCTAATGGAGGCCTCCAGAAAGATCCCATTGTATAGTATGTCGTGGGACCAATTCATTGCCCTGATCAAGGATAATTTCTGCCCTCAACATGAGGTGGAGAAGATAGAATATGACTTTCTATCATTGGTGATGAAGAACCTCGACTGTCAAGCTTACCTGACAAGCTTCAATACGCTGTCCCGGTTGGTTCCCTACCTGGTAACCCCGGAGCCAAAAAGAATTGCTCGCTTTATTGGTGGTTTAGAACCCGAGATCAAGGCCAGTGTAAAAGCTTCTCGGCCAGTTACCTTCAGGTCTGTAACTGACCTTTCCTTATCTCTCACTCTGGATGCGGTCAGACAGAGATCGCTGAGGAATAAGGCGGCCGAGAAGAGGAAGCGTGAAGATGATGGTTCGCGAAGGTCGAATAAGAAACACCACGGGAACGGTGATAACAAGAAGGGATCTGAGTCGAGGAAGGATGGGCATAAGTCTGATGAGAAGCCCAAGTGTAAAATTTGCAAGAAGCAGCACTATGGAAAGTGCAGACTGGAGTCGAGCTCTCAGACTCAGTCAAAATCCTTTGCTTGTGGGATTTGCAAGTCCACGGACCATAAAACCCTGGATTGCAAAAAGATAAAAGACGCAACGTGTTATCGTTGCAATGAGAAGGGGCACATCAAGACCAACTGCCCGAAATACAACAAGAAGCCTGAGGAGGCTAAGAAGACTAATGCCAGAGTCTTCAGAATGGACGTGAAAGAAGCTGTGCAGGACGATAATGTCATAACAGGTACATTCCTTGTAAATGATGTCTTTGCAAGAGTACTTTTTGATTCAGGCGCAGATAAGTCTTTCGTAGATCATAAATTTTGTAAATTGTTGAATTTACCTGTCAAAACCCTAAGCGTAAACTATGAGGTAGAGTTAGCAGATGGTACCATAGAAACTGTCTCTACTGTGTTAGATGGATGTGCTATATCCATTAAGAACCATTCTTTTCCTCTATCTCTACTTCCGTTTAAATTGGCTGGTTTTGACATAGTTCTGGGTATGGACTGGTTATCTAATAACCAGGCCCAAATTGTCTGCAACCAGAAACAAGTGGTAATAAAGACTCCGTCTGGTGAATCACTTACCATTCGGGGAGATACCCAGTACGGACTGCCGGAGCAGGTGACTATGCTCAAGGCTTCCAAGTGCTTGAAGAAGGGGTGTGTCATCTACATGGCGCAAGTGATTATTGATGAACCTAAACCAAAGTTAGGAGACATCCCTGTCATTTCTGAGTACCCAGAAGTGTTTCCTGAAGATCTACCTGGTTTACCACCAGATAGACAAGTCGAGTTCAGGATCGATATCATTCCCGGAGCGGCACCAGTTGCCAGAGCTCCATACAGATTGGTACCCACGGAAATGAAGGAGTTGCGGACGCAGCTAGATGAATTGCTGGCTAAAGGTTTCATTAGACCTAGTTCATCTCCTTGGGGAGCGCCAATCTTGTTTGCCAAGAAGAAGGACGGGTCGATGCGTCTATGCATCGACTATCGCGAGCTTAATAAAGTCACGATCAAAAATAGATATCCATTGCCCAGAATCGACGATTTGTTCGATCAGCTTCAAGGGGCAAGTTACTTCTCGAAGATAGATTTGAGGTCAGGATACCATCAGTTGAAGGTAAAAGATGAAGACGTTCACAAGACTGCTGATGCGTGTGAAGTGTTATATATATTAGGTGTGTACTTTAAGCCCTTTTTAACACTTATTTTAGCCAAGTTTTAAATTTATAAAACACGATATTTCACTAACACTAAACACACATATGGGCAAGTGCACCCATCGTTGAGTGTAGTATAGCGTTGGTAAGATACCGAGGTCGTCCAAGGACACAAGAGCTTTTAGTATCGGTTTATCCTCAACGTCTAACCAAAATAAAAAGTTTAGAAAAATGTTTTAAACTAAGAAAAATAAAACTAACTAAAATGCTGAAAATAAAAATAAAAGAAAAACAGATAGACAAGATGAATCACTTGGTTCCGACTCGTATCTAGTATAACCTTTGATTATTTCCGCACTTTTGCACATAATTAAGAGATTATCTTAGTTATTGTAGTAGGCCCCTCTTTTGAAGGCGACGTTACCCTCACCCCAGTAGTTTGAGTCAGCAGGGATACAATCCTAAAAGGGTGGATTATTGGAAGATAATGAATTAAGTTATTAATGCAGTATTGTGGTAGGCCCCGCTTTTGGCGGTGACGTTACCCTCGGCTAAGTAGTCTGAGTCAGCAGGGATACAGTCCTAAATAGCCGGGTTATAGTATTAATAGTAGTTAACTTATGAGGGGATCAAAGAGTTTGGACCCCCGCCATCCAATACCGTGAAGTATTGAAGGAGGTCCTACTAAATTTGACCCAGGTCCATTGCAGGACCTCTAAACGCTGAACAATGGCAAGACCTTTACCAAACCGTTCCCTTAACCCCCTACCAGGTAGCCAACATATCTCCATATAGACCGTGGGGATATGAATGGTGAAAATCCTTTATTTTATATAGACAGTAAAATAATGCCAAGACACCACGAACAAACGATAAGGAAAGATCACCTTCAACATAAGTAACTAGTTATTAAAGTCATTAATACAAAACCAAATAAAAAGTGCAAAAGATTAGAGATAAAAAGTATTATACTAGACACTTTGTCTTCACCAAGTGATGTAAGAGACTTAGGCAAACATGGCCTTGATTGTCAAGAACTCTTACGAGCAATCTTGGATCCCGAGACGACTCACACACTCTACGATGGACGATGGATGATGGTGGTGGATGATGGTGTTGTGATGGTGGTGGGTGGTGGATGAGGTGTGAGAGAGGTGGTGTGCCAAGGGATGGTTTGAGCTTGAGCCAAGCACTCCTATTTATAGCCTGTACAGAAGCCTGGACACGGCCCCGTGTCCACCCTTTTCTCTTTCTTCATTAATACAGTTTGTCTTTATTAGCTCCACACGCCCCCGTGTCCGCTGGGCACGCCCCCGTGTCCGTCTGACACTCTCTCTCTTCATTAATTGTAATTCGCAATTACAATTAATGCGCCTGCTGTACTTTCGCCACGCCCCCGTGTCCGCTGGGCACGGCCCCGTGGTGGGCAATAGAAGCTTCTATAGGTTTGTCTTTTGTGCCAGGGCTGACCATTCTGGACACGGCCCCGTGCTGAGCTGGGCACGCCCCGTGTCGAGCTGGGCACGCCCCGTGTCGAGCTGGGCACGCCCCGTGTCGGGCTGGGCACAGCCCCATGCTCAGCTGGGCACAGCCCCATGCTCAGCTTTCTTCTTGTTTTTGCTTTGGGAGTTGTTGTCGAGGGGTCGGGCATGCCACGTTTCTTCCTTTTCTTTGTATTTATGTTGGTTTTGGCTGTATTTTTGTTCCTTTTGTTCGTTTAAGCTCATTTGACCCTGTAAATTCAAAAGGAAGACAAAAACACACTTTTTCCAACATTAGTACTAAAAAAGGGTTAGTTTTATGCCTTAATTGATGTAATTTATATGTTGCATTTTACACACATCAAATACCCCCACACTTGAATCTTTGCTTGTCCTCAAGCAAAACTCTTTATAATGTGGCTTTACACTCCCAAATGGAATTGGTAGAAGAAAAGGTTTTTGGGCTTGTCATAGAGTGCCGGGAATCCAAGATTCTTTATTAGGCTTTATTTTTATGTTATTTACAATCCTATTCGTTATGATTTATTTTGAACTTTTCATAAGAGAAATTACTTATTTGGGCATAACATGCCTCTTTAAAATTTTATTTATATACAAGTTCACATACCTCACGGGGAATCACTCAACACTCGGCCGAAGTTGTATTTTTGTGAAACACTCGAGAGCGGCATGGAACTTACTCATACCATAAGCTTGCCAAGCAATCAATCCTCCTCCTTTTTAACTATACACCTTTGTAAATATCAAGAGGACTTTTGGGGTGAAGGGTTTGGCTTGGGCTAAAGGTAGGTGGTTGGGTTAGTGGTTAGTAAAAGGGCGAAAGGCGTAAAAAGCATCGGTTTTCGTAAGACCTCTCTTTTTTTTTATTTTGATGAAACCACTATTCAAACAAAGTTATTTTTGATAAACTTGTTTGTTTATTTCTCTTTTGCTTCATCATCATCATCTTTTTTTTTTTTTTTTTTTTTTTTTTTGAAAGTCATAAGAAAAACCGAGCTTGTTACTAAAACAAAGGGTTAAAAATAAAAAGGTTTTGGTGGGTGAAAGGGTGTTTGGTTTGGGTTATGAAATGAAAAGGTTTAGGCTCAAAGGGGCTAACTAGGGGGATTTTGGGTAGGTGGTAAAAAAAAGAAAAAGAAAATAATGGTGTAGAAATAAAAAGGGTTAGTCCTAATGCCTCTATCATTTACTTACTCGGGTTTAAGTTGATAAGGACCGGAAATGTATCGTCATGGCAAGTTCTAGAGTCGTAAGAACCAAGCGGCTATTCACACAAGAAACGAAAAATGAGCATTTAATTTAAAGGTATATATTTGTATGCTCAATAAAGGCTCAAAACTCACTTTTGTGGGAATGGGTTTTTTATGTGATCAAGTATATATAATTAAATTTTAACTAAGCTTGTCATGCATTTTCATAATTTTCTTATGTTGGTTCTTTTTATCACGACGCTATCGGTTGTAAATTTGTAAAAATATAACCTTTTTAGAATTTTGAAATTCCCAAATTAAACCTAGACAAGTAAAAAAAATTGAAAATTTTTGAAAAATTTGGGGTGATTAGTGGTTCCAATAGAGTTTTGTGTAAGGCTTGTTATTAGGACTTGCAAGATTCAAGGTTTTAGCATCCCCCCCACACTTAAATTACACATTGTCCTCAATGTGTCCCAAAAATAAGTTTTTCGGTTGATTAAAATGTGTAAAAGTGGGTTAAAAACAAGATTTTATGGTACTGGGTAGCTGAACACGGGGTGGTGTTGGCTGAGCACGGCCCAGTGTCCAGACTGCCAGTACCAAAAGTAAACAGAAGGCTGGGCACGGGGGCGTGTCCAGTGAGCACGGCCCCGTGTCCAGGTACCTGAACTGGGCATTTTCTACAGAACCTTGGGCACGGGGCGTGTTGGGGTGAGCACGGCCCCGTGCTGAACTTGCTGTAATGAAGAAAAATCGTAGGGAGGCTCTGTTTTTGTGTATGGGGTGTTGGTTCAAGCTTCCCTTATCATCCTTCACCATCCCGAGTGTGTTTTATTCCTGAAAAATAAAAACTAAACTAGAAAACATAAAGGTTAATCTAAACTAAACTACGGATAGTTCCGCGGAATGCCTCCGTGGTGCGCCACGTTTATAAGGGTCCTTGGCTAGACCCACCTTATCAGGTGGTTCTGGCTCATCTTCAATTAGGGGGTCATTATTGCCGAATGGATATTTCATTGATCGCTCAAGGTCGACACTTTTTTTGAATGCCCCTAATTGAAGAGGTAGATTGTTGTACTTTTGGTTTTTCAAAGCTTCATGAGTTTTTACAAATGGTCGTCCCAAAACTAGAGGAGCGTCATCGAGGATGACAAAGTCGATGGGGATTACCAATTGATTTGTTTGAACCAATACATCCTCAACTATACCGATTGATTTTATTACTTTCCGATTGGATAGAAAAATGGGTATTTGAAGTGGAGAAAAATCACTAATACTTAATTTTTCGAAAATGTAGTTAGGCATTATGTTAACACAAAGATCTTTATCAATTGTGACATTACTAATAAACGAATTTTGAAAGAAACATGGAACCGGTGTAATGTTAATTTCAAATGGGTCTTCTTTTATTAGCGAGGGTTGATCATTAGTTAACTTAACACTTACCGTTTCGTCAATTTTAGTGTTAGTGTTTAACTCTTTTAAAAACTGAGCATGAGTGGGTACTAAACAATGATTTTCGAAAGAAGGTGACAAGAGGTTAATTTCTTCAAAATTAGACTCTTCTTGTATTTTAGCGTTTTCGGACTCACCTTTTTCGTTGTTTAACTCATGTGTCGGTTTTTCACTTACTTGTTCTTCCATTTTAACATTTTCAGTTATCTCTTCTTTTTTTAATTCTTCTCTTACGCGGGACTCCTCTTCCCTTGCGCGAGATTCTTTTATACAGCGATCGATAACTCTAATGTGTTCTAATATCCTCTCGGTCACTTCGGTTATAGAAAAAGAGTCGGAATTTTCAAAGCTTGAATCCGGTTGTTCGATCCTTTGTTCCTCATAATACCCATATGAAGTAGATGGTTCACACCATTGTTCTTCATTGTAAGCATATGATGGATAAGGGTCGTAATTTTGTTCTTCATAATACTCATATGAGGTGGGTTGTTCACGCCATGGTTCCTCATAGTAAGCATACGAAGGTGGTGGCTCATATCTTGGTTCCTCAAAGTATGAGCATGAAGGCTCATACCTTGGTTCATCAAAATATGAGTATGAGGGAGGAGGTTCATACCTTTGGTCTTCATAGGACGTGTATGAAGTTGATGGCTCGTACCTGGGCTCCTCATAGTAGGTGTATGAATTGGATGGTTGATATGAGCGATTATTTTGAACCGATCGTGCGTTACGACAATTAGTGCAATAATTACCCCTATAATCATCCTCCTCATAGGTGTAGTTGTAACCTCCTGAGTATTGATCCA
The DNA here is from genome assembly GCA_030545235.1 of Helianthus tuberosus. Taxonomy (NCBI): domain Eukaryota; kingdom Viridiplantae; phylum Streptophyta; class Magnoliopsida; order Asterales; family Asteraceae; genus Helianthus; species Helianthus tuberosus. Next base: position 18,405 of record JARYGA010045791.1, on the reverse strand, counting down.
TAAGAATCACTCAGCAGACCACAACTGAGTCTCGAGATCAGAAAACAAAAATAAAAACGGAAACAGAGGCTGGACACGGCCCCGTGTTCAGGATCTGTATCTGGGCGTTTTAATTAAATTTACTGATTTCGTTGAGCACGGGGCGTGTTCAGTGAGCACGGCCCGTGTTCAAGCTTCTGTTACTGGGTGTTTTATGAAAAATATGCAGCACGGCCCCGTGTTCAGCGAGCACGGCCCGTGTTCAACCTACTGTAAATGCAAAACTAAACTAAAATGCAGAAAAATGTGGGCCCGTTTTGAAAAGGTTTTGAAAAACTGATTAGGCCGTCGATTTTAAGCTTTCCTAAAATCCTTGTGTCCCCGGCAGCGGCGCCAAAAACTTGATGCGTGTGAAGTGTTATATATATTAGGTGTGTACTTTAAGCCCTTTTTAACACTTATTTTAGCCAAGTTTTAAATTTATAAAACACGATATTTCACTAACACTAAACACACATATGGGCAAGTGCACCCATCGTTGAGTGTAGTATAGCGTTGGTAAGATACCGAGGTCGTCCAAGGACACAAGAGCTTTTAGTACCGGTTTATCCTCAACGTCTAACCAAAATAAAAAGTTTAGAAAAATGTTTTAAACTAAGAAAAATAAAACTAACTAAAATGCTGAAAATAAAAATAAAAGAAAAACAGATAGACAAGATGAATCACTTGGTTCCGACTCGTATCTAGTATAACCTTTGATTATTTCCGCACTTTTGCACATAATTAAGAGATTATCTTAGTTATTGTAGTAGGCCCCTCTTTTGAAGGCGACGTTACCCTCACCCCAGTAGTTTGAGTCAGCAGGGATACAATCCTAAAAGGGTGGATTATTGGAAGATAATGAATTAAGTTATTAATGCAGTATTGTGGTAGGCCCCGCTTTTGGCGGTGACGTTACCCTCGGCTAAGTAGTCTGAGTCAGCAGGGATACAGTCCTAAATAGCCGGGTTATAGTATTAATAGTAGTTAACTTATGAGGGGATCAAAGAGTTTGGACCCCCGCCATCCAATACCGTGAAGTATTGAAGGAGGTCCTACTAAATTTGACCCAGGTCCATTGCAGGACCTCTAAACGCTGAACAATGGCAAGACCTTTACCAAACCGTTCCCTTAACCCCCTACCAGGTAGCCAACATATCTCCATATAGACCGTGGGGATATGAATGGTGAAAATCCTTTATTTTATATAGACAGTAAAATAATGCCAAGACACCACGAACAAACGATAAGGAAAGATCACCTTCAACATAAGTAACTAGTTATTAAAGTCATTAATACAAAACCAAATAAAAAGTGCAAAAGATTAGAGATAAAAAGTATTATACTAGACACTTTGTCTTCACCAAGTGATGTAAGAGACTTAGGCAAACATGGCCTTGATTGTCAAGAACTCTTACGAGCAATCTTGGATCCCGAGACGACTCACACACTCTACGATGGACGATGGATGATGGTGGTGGATGATGGTGTTGTGATGGTGGTGGGTGGTGGATGAGGTGTGAGAGAGGTGGTGTGCCAAGGGATGGTTTGAGCTTGAGCCAAGCACTCCTATTTATAGCCTGTACAGAAGCCTGGACACGGCCCCGTGTCCACCCTTTTCTCTTTCTTCATTAATACAGTTTGTCTTTATTAGCTCCACACGCCCCCGTGTCCGCTGGGCACGCCCCCGTGTCCGTCTGACACTCTCTCTCTTCATTAATTGTAATTCGCAATTACAATTAATGCGCCTGCTGTACTTTCGCCACGCCCCCGTGTCCGCTGGGCACGGCCCCGTGGTGGGCAATAGAAGCTTCTATAGGTTTGTCTTTTGTGCCAGGGCTGACCATTCTGGACACGGCCCCGTGCTGAGCTGGGCACGCCCCGTGTCGAGCTGGGCACGCCCCGTGTCGAGCTGGGCACGCCCCGTGTCGGGCTGGGCACAGCCCCATGCTCAGCTTTCTTCTTGTTTTTGCTTTGGGAGTTGTTGTCGAGGGGTCGGGCATGCCACGTTTCTTCCTTTTCTTTGTATTTATGTTGGTTTTGGCTGTATTTTTGTTCCTTTTGTTCGTTTAAGCTCATTTGACCCTGTAAATTCAAAAGGAAGACAAAAACACACTTTTTCCAACATTAGTACTAAAAAAGGGTTAGTTTTATGCCTTAATTGATGTAATTTATATGTTGCATTTTACACACATCAAATACCCCCACACTTGAATCTTTGCTTGTCCTCAAGCAAAACTCTTTATAATGTGGCTTTACACTCCCAAATGGAATTGGTAGAAGAGAAGGTTTTTGGGCTTGTCATAGAGTGCCGGGAATCCAAGATTCTTTATTAGGCTTTATTTTTATGTTATTTACAATCCTATTCGTTATGATTTATTTTGAACTTTTCATAAGAGAAATTACTTATTTGGGCATAACATGCCTCTTTAAAATTTTATTTATATACAAGTTCACATACCTCACGGGGAATCACTCAACACTCGGCCGAAGTTGTATTTTTGTGAAACACTCGAGAGCGGCATGGAACTTACTCATACCATAAGCTTGCCAAGCAATCAATCCTCCTCCTTTTTAACTATACACCTTTGTAAATATCAAGAGGACTTTTGGGGTGAAGGGTTTGGCTTGGGCTAAAGGTAGGTGGTTGGGTTAGTGGTTAGTAAAAGGGCGAAAGGCGTAAAAAGCATCGGTTTTCGTAAGACCTCTCTTTTTTTTATTTTTTTTTTATTTTGATGAAACCACTATTCAAACAAAGTTATTTTTGATAAACTTGTTTGTTTATTTCTCTTTTGCTTCATCATCATCATCTTCTTTTTTTTTTTTTTTTTTTTTTTTTTTGAAAGTCATAAGAAAAACCGAGCTTGTTACTAAAACAAAGGGTTAAAAATAAAAAGGTTTTGGTGGGTGAAAGGGTGTTTGGTTTGGGTTATGAAATGAAAAGGTTTAGGCTCAAAGGGGCTAACTAGGGGGATTTTGGGTAGGTGGTAAAAAAAAGAAAAAGAAAATAATGGTGTAGAAATAAAAAGGGTTAGTCCTAATGCCTCTATCATTTACTTACTCGGGTTTAAGTTGATAAGGACCGGAAATGTATCGTCATGGCAAGTTCTAGAGTCGTAAGAACCAAGCGGCTATTCACACAAGAAACGAAAAATGAGCATTTAATTTAAAGGTATATATTTGTATGCTCAATAAAGGCTCAAAACTCACTTTTGTGGGAATGGGTTTTTTATGTGATCAAGTATATATAATTAAATTTTAACTAAGCTTGTCATGCCTTTTCATAATTTTCTTATGTTGGTTCTTTTTATCACGACGCTATCGGTTGTAAATTTGTAAAAATATAACCTTTTTAGAATTTTGAAATTCCCAAATTAAACCTAGACAAGTAAAAAATTCGAATTAATGCCAAGCGCATGGAAATAAAGAACAGTTTGATAGAAAGGGTGTTAGCTGCACAGAAGGAAGCTGTGCTGGAAGCTAACTATCCTAATGAAAAGTTAGGAGTAACTGAGGAGTAATTAACTCTTAGCAAAGACGGAATTCTGCGATTAAATGGACGAATATGGGTTCCAATTTTTGGAGGACTTCGTGATGTCATCCTCCAAGAAGCCCATAGTTCCAAATACTCCGTTCATCCTAGAGCTGATAAGATGTACCAGGATCTAAAGGCAAATTATTGGTGGATAGGCTTGAAAAAGTCTGTAGCCGCCCATGTAGCAAAATGCTTGACATGTGCGCAAGTCAAAGCCGAGCATCAGAAACCGTCAGGTTTGCTACAACAGCCTGAACTTCCTACGTGGAAGTGGGAAATGGTAACTATGGATTTTATTACCAAGTTACCTAAGACAAAGAAAGGCAATGATACAATATGGGTCATAGTTGACAGACTAACTAAGTCGGCTCATTTTCTACCCATCAAGGAGACTTATAGCTCCGATATCTTAGCCCAGTTATATGTTGATAAGATTGTAGCCTTACATGGCATACCTGTAGCTATTATCTCTGATAGAGATACTAGGTACACGTCACATTTTTGGAAGAGCTTCCAGCAATCTTTGGGCACACGTTTGAACTTTAGTACGGCTTACCATCCTCAGACAGACGGTCAGAGTGAGCGTACTATTCAAACGTTGGAAGACATGCTACGTGCATGTGCGATCGATTTGGGAGGTAGCTGGGATAAGAACCTACCATTGATCGAATTCTCCTACAACAATAGCTACCATACTAGCATAAAGGCTGCGCCTTTTGAGGCATTATACGGTAGAAAGTGTAGATCGCCAGTTTGCTGGGCGGAAGTTGGAGAAGTCCAGTTATCAGGACTAGAAATTGTGTTCGAAACGACGGACAAGATTGTCCAGATTCGTAACAATCTCCAAGCTGCCCGGAATAGGCAGAAGAGTTACGCTGATCCAAGTCGTAAGGATTTTCACTTCGAAGTAGGTGAAAAAGTCCTACTAAAAGTGTCACCCTGGAAAGGAGTGATGCGATTTGGTAAGAAAGGCAAGCTAAGCCCGAGATACATAGGACCTTTCGAGGTTATCGAACGTGTCGGGTCAGTTGCCTACAAGTTGAACTTACCAGAAGAGCTCAGTGGAATTCACAATGTGTTCCACATTTGCAATCTAAAGAAGTGTTTCGCTGACGAATCACAGGTCATGCCACATACAGATGTGCATATAGACGCAAGCTTAAAATTTGTGGAAAAACCTTTGTCGATTGAAGATCGACAGGTAAGAAAGCTTCGAAGGAAGCATATACCTTTTGTAAAGGTTAAATGGGATGCCCGTAGAGGTCCCGAATTCACGTGGGAGGTTGAATCCACGATGAAAGAAAAGTACCCTTACTTGTTTCAGTAAATCTCGGGTCGAGATTTATTTTAAGGGGGTGAGGATGTAACACCTCGAAAATTTCGGGTTCAATAATAAAACGACACGTGTCATGTAAGACAAAACGCGTCGTAAACCCGGAGTTAATAAAGATGTTTCGGTAGGATTTAAAGTGGCATCATGTTAAATTGTTACCTCTGAACGACCTCAAGTATAAATCCCAAGACCCGATTAAATGTTATACACATCTTTTATACCCTCATTGCAGAGAATTATTGTCAATAATGGACTTACAAATACATGACTTGATCCCACGAATAAAAGCAATGATAAACCTTTGTTTTCGGGTCTTGTTTTTGAATCCAAAGCAAACAAACCAATGTGGTGGGGTATTATACAGTAATAAGCACTTTGTGAAGGTCCCTAGATGTTAATTGAGGCCCCAAAGTCGTGCAAGTGAGTTGACCTTTCGAGATAATGAAAGAACAAAGGAAACAGCCCCTGGTAAAGGCCTGCGCACCGTAGGCATAATACCCCTACGATGCGCACGGTCTGCCCAGAACCCAAAAAATGGGCTGTTGCCTGTTCTTCGCAATTCTGACCCATTTAACCGGTTTTTCTCATTAATAAAAGACCCCTAAACTATCCTAGAGCACTAGGACACTTGTTGGATGATTGTGGTCAGCTCTAGAGTTAGTTGTCAACCAATCATGGTGAGTATTTTCACTATATAAGGCACTTCATGTTGCAAACATTCTTCACACTTGCATCTGATCATTTGGAGCATTTCTGGAGCTAAGGAACTCTCTCATTTGATCTTAAGTCGTGCATAGGACTCTTGTAAGTCTTCTAGTTCTTCTTTGTTTGAGTTTAGCTTAGTTAATTAGCTAAAAGTCAAACCGTCGTAATTACGGTTTGACTTCGAGATTAGTCAATAATGGCTCAGTCAAATCTCGAATTAAAAGTAGTTATAAGTTGGTATTTAGGTGGGTAATGAAACCCCAAGAGGGTTTCCCCTGATCACCACTTTAACTAGTTCAAAAGTCGGGTCAAACATATACTTAAAAAGTCAACAGAATTCTTAAAATGTCATTTATGCATAATTAGCTATCTAGAACATATATAACCTGTTTGATTATTGTTATAACTTATTAATTAGTGTAAGAACGTGTCCAAACATGTTCAACCCGACTATTTCCTGTTTGGACCCGGTTCGGAACCGAAAGTCACATAGTTTGACTTTCACTTTGACTTTCAGTTCTGACCCGTTTAGGCATATTCTAGAAATGCCTTAGAGCTTTAATTGGACTAGGTTACATGTTAGAATAACCCTCTGTGATTATGCACCTCGGTTCATTAGTTATCCAATTAATATGCAAGTTTCCGTTAATTACTCATATGTTGACCGTTATGCCCTTAATACCTTAAAACGTGATTTATGAAAATGTAAAAGTGTAGAAACCTTAAATATTGATATATATACTTGTATGCAAAATTTGACATCAGTTTGACTTATAGATTAAGAGTTATGCTCATTAGCGTAATTACGGTGCTTTATGTTAATAAAATGGCGTAATTAGCGTATAGCCTAATTAAACATACTTTTTGGTATCAAACGAATTACCCACTGATGTAATATATTATTTTGGGAATTTTAAAGATTTTTAATTAATTTTAGGCTGAGCATAACTCATAGTCGTAGGCTTAATTCGGTAATTGTCGGTTTTGCCCTTACGGGCCATAAAATGAGTTTTACACATCTAAATGACTCCAAACCTTTTTCTACTGATTAGTTATGATAAATAAATTATTTTAAGCCTTCTGGAAATATAAAAATATCATATTTAAGTATCAAACCCGGTAATGGCCTTTAATCGCCTTATTTAGCGTTATTAGCGCATAGTATGTTTTAAAATTATATTGGACATACCCGGGTTGATACCTACTGATATAAGAGGCAAATTATCATATTTTAACAGTAAGCAAAGGTTGATAAACTCAGACTTCAGTTTTGAGCTTTTCGGCTTATGTGAAATTACCAAAATACCCCTACGGGGCCTAGTTTGGTTAAATATGATAAATTCCACATACATGCTTAAACCTACTGATATAACTTAGAAAATTAGGTATATTTGCTGATTACATCAGACCTGTAACTCAGGTTGCCACTTAAACTCTTTTACAAACTTTAAAATGACCAAACTACCCCTACGGGGCATAGTTTGTGTTTAAATTAGTTTCGGGCATAACGAAAGACACCTTACTGATGTCACAACATATTTGAGACATAATTAACTTAGGAAACCTGTATAGAGCTCTCATGACTACCCGTCACGCTTATTACGCGTACGGTTCGGTTTATGTAACAAGTTTACATAAATTGGCCGAAACGGGTTAAACCTTAACGGTTTTATCTCAAAATCCAGAATGTGAATAATGAACCCATATTAAACAAGTCTTCAAACTTGTCGGGTCTGAATCACATTCTATCCGGTCTTCGCTTAATCGTGCGTACGAACCGTATCTTGAAACTAGCCGGTCTAAGCTTAAGCTTAATAAAAAGACCCGTTAGAATTCTAATAGGTTATATTAAACCTTCGTTCCAGATTAGGAGAAACAGTAAAAGCTACGTGCATTCTGCTATTTGTGATTTATACTTGCATCAGGTAAATACTTTTAACTTATTTTCCCTATACGGGCTTGGGTTACGGTACATAGCGTACCGCTTGATCGGGCATCAAATCTCCACGCTTAGTGGGTAGTTGAATAATTTGATCGGCTCGTTTAAACAGTCTTGTTTACTTTACAGCCTTTGGGGGGTTAATGACCATGTCCCGGATATCCCTGGCATCATCTTACGAGATGGCCACGACCTGAGCACGGGGTGTAGGCGTACTCCCGTGTATAACTCACTTAAAGTGGTGTGTCTATTGATCTTTAACCCGGACTAGATTCGGGCTACTGAACGCATAAGTAACATGTAATTCGTTCACAAGATTATAATTATTAAATAATTCTCCCAAGTTAAATAAAATGATTTATGCCACGTGCATCCAAACCAATTTTCAATCATTTTTCCAAAATGAGTCAGTTGAATGTATTTACCAGTGTAAACTGACGTATTTTCCCAAAAAGACTGAATGCAGGTACTAAACGTAATTGGCTGGATTGTCTCCTAAGCATCAATAAAAAGTCTCGCAAGCTTAGGATGCCAGAAGTCTGTTGAACAATTAATATTATTTTGTTTCGATCCTACTGTGGATAAAACACCCGGATATTGTGACTTTGATTACAATAAATAAATTCGGTTGTATCTTATTTTAAATTTGCTTCCGCTGTGCATTATTATATTGTGTTGTTTGACTATTACGTTGCCAACAACCACGTCACGATACTCCCCCACCGGGCCCACCGGTGACACGTGGAAATCGGGGTGTGACAAACATTGTTTAATTATTTCTTGGCTAGTTATGATCCCCGAACACCCTAACACCCACTAGAATATTTAGTAACTAACACTTGTAACCATATACTTGAATTTGAATTATTAACTAACTATTTACCATCAAACTTACATTTAACCCCCCCCCCCATATGATTTACGGCCTAAGGGAGGACCCCACCTCCAAGATCACCACCTTACTTCCTAGATTTCATTCTTATTTTAATTGGATCTTGCTTGATTGAGTGGACAAAATATTAGTAGCAAAGATTATAAGTATGGCATAGATATTCAAGATCCTTTCATTCCACACTTCACACTTCACTCCATCTCTCTCACTCTCTCCCTCTTCCTCTCGGCCTAGGTAGTGCCGCCACCACCACCACCACCACCACCACCTTACACCCACCACCCACTCATTCCAAGCTCATTTCAAAGTGTAGAAGGTGATCAAGGAGGCTTGGTGCTTGTAGAACTTGAAGAACTTGAATAACCTTCATTACTTGATTTCATCCACCATCTTTGTCATCTTCAATCTATGGTGATCTTCCCTAGCCTTTGAGCTAGTGGTAAGGTTCTTGTTACTAGTTTTTACTTCTCATTTTGTTGGTTAAAAGTTGTAGTATATTGATTATCACAAGAACACTAAAAGACTTAAACAAGAATCATGAACATGAAGCTTACATATGATGAAATCTTGATGAAATAATGTTGTTTAAGTATATGTATGATACTTGTTGATGTTTACTTGAGATTATGATGTTGATCATCATAAGGAGCTTGCTAGATTGTGATTAAACACATGATCTAGCAAGTTAGAGGAGGATTATGTGTTAATACAAGAAGATCATCCTCATGCATGAACATGAACTTGAAAATAAGATGATTTCTTGAAAAATAATAAATAAAGTAAGCTAGTAATCTTATGAATCTAAGATTCATAAGTGGTTTTCCAAAAGAACCAAGTCCAAAACGTGATTTTTAAAAGATCTTGATGCTTGTTTAAATGTACACTATCTTTGGTGATAAAATAAGTGTAAGAGCACTTTATTTACAAGAAGAGTTCAAAAGAATGATTTTTGAAGGATCATCTAACAAGTTGTAAACACACAAATTTTTCAAGAATGAGATTTGTAAAGTAATAAACGCACTTTAAAAGGTAACTAAACCCACTAAACACTTTACCAAGTTACTACAAGTTTTTGTGAAACGATCAAGTTCATATTGTTATGTAAAATGTATTGTTTTTACACCTGGTAAGTGTAGATTGATTATTGGTTGTTGTGATGATTTTTGAAAAGAAAATGATATGCTTTAATAGCATGGACACCTTCATTTTTAGGGGAAACTATGGCAAAATTTTCTAAAAATACAACCACTTAGAAAAATATTTTCTAACAAGTATTTAGAAGTGTATTTAACTATGGTTTTCAATATAAACTTTGCCATAAGAATTATTACAAAAATACAAGTATTGTAGGTTGGTTTTTATAAATAAGAATGGGTAAACATATATATTTAGAATATATATATATTAAGACACTTGTGTGAATAATTGTATACTTGGTGAAATGGTTATATTATTTTAGGGTAAAATAATATCACTTAACAAAATACCGTTACATATATATTTTTGGGTAAATGTTATTTTGGATACAAGAAACGAACATATGATTTTTGTAAATACTACAAAGTTGTATCATATTTTTGACAAAAAGAAAATATATTGTTTTTGGAAGTAAAAATATATTTTCCTAGTATATTTAGAAGATATATAATTTTTTGGGAAAAATATATATTTTCTGGACAATACATTATTTTTTGAATAAAATAAGTCTATATATATTTTCTAAAGTGAGACTTGGAAATGTATTATTTCGGAAATTACAAATAAAATAATACGAATATACATGTATAAGATATCCCATCCTTGGGAAGGAAACACGAAGTTAAATACTTGAGAAGTATTAATATAGTATTATTGCTTAAACAATTATTCCAAAAACTAAATATAATTTAAGTTGAAATATTAATTATTTTGACAAATAATTATACAACTTGGAATAACATTAGAAACGTAACCCCAAAACATTAATACTAAGCAAACGCACGACCCGTCCGTCTAATAGACGCTAGTACACTGTAGGTAGTCGTGGTTGCTGACAGAGTTTGAGTTACGAGCTGAGGACGCAATACTGTGAGTTCATGTCCCCCTTTTCTTTTTAATTGTTTTCAGTTTTATACGTCGGGGGTGAAATACATGTTACAATTATTACAAACTTTTATACATGGTATGGATAGCTTAAGGAGGGTTTACTACTAGATCATGTGAAGGGTGGGTACAACACTTAAGGCCATTAATCCTCGTCGTAGGACCGAGGGACATGAGTAATAGATCTATTTGGGTGTAGCGAGCCCACACCCATGGGGACCAGGGTGGCCCATAGTGGTGACTATGTCTTCCAGTCGGAGGCCCGGTACAAATTTGCTAGGTTTGAGTTTTCCTGCACCATTTCACACATACCATTGGCTTTGCAACCCATTGGTGATCTCTTTTTCCTTATTGCTACATACCAGGGACATACATACATACAAGACATACTTTAAAGGTTTATTCATACACTCACACATGAACTCGCTCAACTTTTGTTGATTTTTCAAATTACATGTATTTCAGGGAACTAGTGGATCTGGCAAGGGTATGCATGTGTTTTCAAGCTGCGTTTAAATAAAAGATGTCATCCGTGGTTGTAGAGTTTAGAGGTGTATCCTACTCTTGGACGAGATACATGTTTCTAAGCTCGGGTTTGTTTAAGTTCTTTTGTTGAGTCCTTGGGAACTCATTTAAACATGTCATGGTTTGTAACTAAATTTGGAGTCGATGTTTTCAAGACAAGTTTGTTGTGGTATTATCTAAACGTAATATATGGATGAATATCTTTTGGTTTTATCATATAGCATTGTTATGATTGAATGCTATGGTATTAAGAAGTCACACCAATAAACACGATTCCGCAAAAGTCAGGGTGTGACATATTGTTTATTTAAGTTGTATTGTTGTTCTGTATAATCAACTGACGGTTATCAGTTGATTACATACCGTGTGCTGATTAATTTCTGGTCTTACATTTTGTAAGATCTTTGGGAGGATGGGAGTTTTTCTGGGCTGGTTAAATAATAAAGTTTTACGTCACGTTTTTGTCGCTTCTCTTGTGTCTTGTGTTGTTATTTTGCTTTTGAATCGATCATTTATACCATTTTGGACATGGTATCAGAGCAATAAGGCTCTGATCTATAGCTTTCCGCTGCTGTAAAGTGTTGTGCCGGGTTAGGGTTTAAAAAATTTGTGGTTCTCTTATCGTTGATGTATGATTCTGTTTCTTGAAGTTTTGTTTAGGTCTGGTCAGGTTCTTGGTGTTTTGAGTCAAGACTTGTAGAAAGTGTGTGCAGATCTTATAGTTTTCTTAGTCATCGAAGGCAAAAATACCGTTCTCATCATGATCAAGGTCTGTTCGATTATGTGTGGCACACGTTATCCCTCACCGATTGGCGAAATCCGATCCGTGGGTGAAGGATATTGATGAAACGGCATTGTTTGGTGTGCCGAAGCGTCTTGCGTCAAGATCTGAGTGATATTTCGTGTTCTTGGTGGTTGATTTGCTTCCGTTGTTGTACTCCGTTGTGATTCATGGAGATCTTGAGGAAGTCTTGGAGTCAGGGTAGTTCATGTGATCTGCTGGTTCCGGATTCTTTTTTCCACGGTTAAGCTGTATAGATTGTGAAGATCTGGATTGTGAGTTTTGGTGCTCGGAAATCCTTGATGACCACAGATCTACTCAGATCTGTTCCTATTGGTGGTGTATCTAGCTTCGTGGATTGGAACCCTAACTTAGGGTTTCATTGTGTCTTCCTCGGTTGCACTCGGTGTTAGTCTCTGAAACTCTAGAAGGTTCAGGACTAACTAACCAGTAGAGCTATCTGTGGTTATTTTCGTCTGCATCAGATTTAGTAGTTCTTGAAAACTACCGATCTGGTTTTATTGGGGCTTTTTTACACGCTGTAAGATCTGTCCTGTCTCTTGTTTTTTTTCTGCTTCATATTATATTTGTGTCTAGGCATCCCTGTTTACCAGACTATTCGGGCCGGCACTTGATGGAGTCTACGTGCTATCTGTTGCATTGTCTATCTTGTTGGTTTGTTTTCTATTGGTGGTTTATAGGTGAAGGTGTGGCTCCTGAGTAAAGGCTTGTCCAGGCACCATAGAGTGATGAACCTGGAATCTGGTCCCTGAGGATGCCCAGGATGGTGGGGCTCCCGTCGATGATGCCGTTGTCGCTCTGCTTGTTGAGATTCCAGTTGGTGATGCCATTGTTGTTCCACATGAGGAGATTCCCGTTGTCGAGGCTCCTTCTGACCATTTAGGTCCTGATTCTTTCGAGTCAGTGTCTTCCACTACTTTACATGCTTTGGGATTACAGCAATATCCCACTGATTCGGATTCTGACACAGCTATGTCAGCCGCGCCTGTTGGTCCACATGAGGATGATCATGATTTTGATTTTGATGACGAGTTTGATCCGGTCTTTCCTCACGACTTTGACCCTGATCATGAGATTGAGTTTGTTCCTGATGAGCAGCCTTTTGAGGCACCTGTTGATCCTGATTTTGATCCTGAGCAGGAGATTGATTTTATTCCTGCTGAGCAGCCCATTGATGCACCTGTCGTTCCTGATGATCAGCTCCTTGATATACCCGCTGATCATGAGCTTGCTCCAGCTGACCCTGAGCCTTTGATTGCACCAGAGCCCATACCTGCTTATGATCCTATACCGAAGCACAATCACGTTGACATACCAGTTATTGCACCACCTTTACCTGACCCTCTACCTGCACCCGCAGATCACGCTCCTTTTGCAGCCCAGGTTGACCCCAGATATGCTTTCACCCACAATGTGTAAGACCCTAGCACGTATTTAACAAAAGTCGCAGCGGAAGTTCATGCCATAAAATTTCTTTTCATTATAAGTACCTTGACTTACTTAAAATTTCATTTTAACACAACTTTTTCACATGAAGTCATCAATCGACTCATTTACAATTAAAAACATAACATGGGTTTTCTATATTACATACTCCAACTTTCCCGTACAATTTGTCTTGTGACTCGGTCCTCGATCTCTATTCCTTGATGATCCTCGTGACTCGTACTACCTGCGCTCACCACATAAAATTCATAACATTAGTACGCATTATAAACATACAGATTTATTCACGTTTACTTTTCGTTCCGTTAGCTCTTTACATCCGAGCTTTCCATCTGATCATACAATCCGCGGTGAGACTTCTTTGTCATTCCTGCGTTACACTTCATTTACCAGGCACACTATTAATATCGTTAGTCCTCAATTTCATTGGATACATGCGTACCTACTTTCATACATACTTATACATATTCATACGTTCACACATAACCAATTACATACATACGTACATACCCACATATAAACACGTCCACATCGTTACATACGTATCTACATACACACATACCTACATCATTACGTACACTCATGACATTATACATATATACATACATACATACATACATCCCTACTTGCAACATACCTAACTCATACATGCCTACTCACATACATACCTTCATACACGGCTACATACTTGCATACACTCATATATACCTACTTGCATAAATACATACATACATACATACATACGTACCTTCATACGTACATACGTTCATACATTTCCACATACGTGCATACGCCCATATGTTCCTATTTGCGTAAATACATACACACATACATACCTACCTTTCCTAAAACATGAAATAAATCAATCATTCTTAGTTTATAAGCGTTTAAAAACGGTCTAAACGGGTTCGCATTGCATATACAATTAAATATATTTTTTTCTAAAATCTGGAGTCCGTGGCGTCGCGCGACGGCCTAATGCCTTTGCCGTCGCGTCGCGCCACCACCCATTATGATCAGAAAGTTTGCAGCTGTTGCTGCATATTCCCAGCATAACTCAGTTTTACGGAAACGAACATAACTTTCTCGTTTTTGATCCGTTTTACCCGATTCTTTTTCCTACGCGACCGTAATTTAATTCTCCATCACATGGAGTGAAAATCCAATATTTGGACTACAGAAATTTATAACTTTTAAGCCTTCGGCTTATTACCCTTTTACCAAATTTTGACCCGTTCATGCATTTATCAACATAACTTGTTTGTTTGACCATAACTTCTTATGAACCTAATAATATCAATGACGTCTATCATAAAAGATTAAATTCTCGGATGTCTGGCATCCTCTTAACCCATTTTCACTCAAAAGCTTACTTTGACTCGTTAAAGGTATTTGCGCATTTTAAGGTCCTTGGCTTACGAAAATCATACTTCTCGCTTTCCTACTTTTCCAAAACATTCACTTAATCAAATAGATTGTTTCTAATCAACTTTTAAGACCGTTTGCCCGATTTACCAATCAAGGGCGTTTTTGTCAACTTTGTTCCATCCTTTACTACAAAGGACTTCCTTAAACATTTGACTAATCCCACGACTTAACTACAACTCTAATCGCACATACCTCGCTCGAATCAAAGCTATGACCCGTTTTAATACTTCGTGCGCTAATTGGCTTATTAATAACAACATAAATTCCTTTCGCTAATCATCCTGTGAATGCATAATACTTAACAAAACAATTCATTAGTCAATATCGCCAAATGGTAATGTCTTCACCCTTTGACCCGTTAAGTCTAGATGTCCATTTTATCCTTGTGGGATTTAGTTATTCATTATCCCACCCATGTAACTTATTCCTTCGTTATCTCGTAACCAAAATTGCCACAATACCCTTTTTACCCTTTTTGACCATTAACTTAGTTTCTTAACATAATCACATGTTCCGACCCATACCAAAGCTTGTCGAAACATCATAATTCACATATTTAGTTACCATGTTCGTAATCTATACATTGAATAGATATTCTACAAAAAGGGGTGTAAGCTTTACTTACCTAGTATCCGAATATGCTTCCCGTGCGCATTAGTCCCGTTTGACCCGCTCATATCCCAAGCTTCCATGTCGCTTATCAAGCATCGACTATCATATATCATTCTCAAGATAGTTAGCTTATTCATCATTCATCACAACCTTTTCATCACACGGATCTTATATTAAGTTTATCATTTGACCTTAAAACATGATAATCCATCATTTCTTTTCCAAATGCTTTAAACATACTTACACATATATGATTTTCAACATTATTAACATAAGCATATCATTACTTCCATCATATCATCAAAAACCCACTTCATAACTACTTTGTTAATCGCTTACAAGTGATCTAATCTTAAGTTCTTCATAATTTCATCATACTTTTGATGTGTGTACTACCTCCTAAACATAGTGTACAACTAGTTCATGCATATCCTTCTAATCTTATTCATAATTCATCAAATACCTCCTTCTAATCAACATGAATCATTCATGCATAAACATCAAACACACTAGTATCACATTTCTTTTAATTCCTCTAACAAGAATCCATCATACAAATCAAAATACATCAATATTAAGCAAGAATTGGACATGGGTGATCATTCAAGTCATTATCATCACCATAATCAACGGGTTTCATCTCTAAACATCAAATTAGCCCAAACCGTACATACCCCATGTTCTATATGACAATTCTAACACATACTCATTCTCAATTTCATACAAATTTGCAACTTACATCATAACCCACTTCGTGAAAGATCACCAATCTAATCTTTAAGACATACCTTATGATCCCTATAAGAAGGTGATCGCTAATCCATGCTCGGTTATGAATTTAAGCTTCATCTTGCCTTTCGATTTGATGAAATGGATGGAAACTAGGGTTTTGAGCTCATGGAGCTCCTGATCGATTTCTAGAACACACGAATGTGTGTGTTTGTGTGTGTTAACTTTCATAAATAAAACCCATCTTTCCATCCTAACCTTTTTGGTCCCTCAAGTTTCGTTTTGATTGCATACAGGACTAAAAACTCATCATCTTATTACTTATATACATAACACCACTAGGTTAATTTATTCCTAGTTATTTTGTTTATGGGTTCACTTTTACTACTAAAAGTACTTTACCCATTCCTTTATCTTAACAGGGTTCTAAATTACCAAACCCGTTTTTGGGGTGTTACACAATGGGTGGATCGAGGACGACGATGACCTACCTCCTTTTGTTAGACCGGTTACTCCCCCTCCTGCACCCACATATGCACCCATTGACTTTGCCCCGTTTCACCCACACGTATCCGACATTCATCGCACAGATTTACCAGTCATGTTTCTACAGGATATCCCTCATCCCCGTCCAGGGGAAGGATCATCGAGTCAGCCGTCTGGTCACCTACCACCTGTGTCAGCAGCCTTTCTGTTCATGCCACCGTTTGCATCTACTGCTCCTTTTGCTACTACACCATCGGGAGAGCCACCGATCTGGTTTCCGCCCTACACGATGCCTGTTACTGATCCATACCATCCCTTCCACGTTGGATACACGAGGGATGATATACTTTTGTCGCTACAGCTCCAGCAGGATATGTTGAGTCGTCGAGTCATGGAGCTAGTGAGGATCCCGCGTCCTCCACCTGGTACTGGTCCATCACAGTTTGCTGCTCCACTATTTCCTTACCCGGATTTTGATATCCGTTTTCTTACCATGGAGCAGCAGATTAGCTGTTTGTTGCATCTTGTTCATACTCTAGAGGAGGAGTTAGCGCGTATGCGCCGTTTGCTTTTCATTCCTCCGCCTCCTCCTCCATCAGCTTAGAGGTTTTTGGTTTTATGCAGATAGCATATTTTGATGAGAGTGCAGCTATTGAGCCAGATTGCACAGCCTTTTGAAGACCACACTTTGACTTTTGACTTTTGATTATTGTAGTTGGTAGACGGTTTGGACAGGGGTGATGTGACCCTATATTCCCATTTTGATGTATGATACAATTATGAAACATGTGAAACTGTACTTGTGGTCTTGATATATGAAAGCTCAATCGCAACATTCTCATTATATACGTTGTTGGAATTACTTATTTGTGTTATGACATGGGATGTTATGTGTGATTGATAAATGTTATTACATACGCGTACTACATACTTATATGCATACGACCTGACCTATACAATCTTTCTTATAGAAGATGCCACCATGAAGAAATACTCGCTTGCCTACTACTGAGGCCGAGTTACAAGAATGAATTTCACGAGCAATAGCAGAGCACGAGGCCTTACGCACAGAAACTAGCGGGGGTACCTCGAGGAACAACCCACCCCATGGATGTACCTTTAAGCAGTTCTTGGACTGTAAACCGCTGAATTTCGATGGCACCGGGGGTGCTGTGGCTTTTGTTAGGTGGACAGAGAAGACCGATTCGGTGATAAGAATGAGCAAATGCGTACCAGAACAGCAAGTTACCTACATCTCCAGATTGTTCATAGATGGAGCGCTTTCATGGTGGAATCTCCAAGTCCAAACTCTGGGAGAGGCAGCAGCATACACTTTGACTTGGAATGAGCTGAAGGAGCTCATGCGAAAGAAATACTGCTCCAGGGCTGAAATCCAGAAGTTAGAAACTGAATTCTGGAACCTCAAGATGGACGGCCCTAAGATCGCCGAATATGTACAGAGATTTCACGACCTGTCTCACGTGGTACCATATATGGTTACTCCAGAATTCAAGCACGTTGAGCGTTTCATTTGGGGGTTGGCGCCTCAAATTATGAGTATGGTAACAACGTCAAAGCCGCCGACAATTACTGAGGCTATCGATCTGAGCGTGTCACTGACTGAAGAAGCTATCCGGTTAAACAAGTTTTTGATCTCTGACCAGAAAAAGAAGGAGACTCACGTGGAGTCGTCAGGTGAAAACAAGAGGAAGTTCTCAAACTTCAAAAAGGGCACCAGCAGCATTAACAAGAAGAAAGAGTGGTACTTACCGGCTGAAGCCAAGACTGGGGTTGAAAACAAAGGAAAGGGTTACATGGGCGCCCTGCCCAAGTGTGATATATGCCAGTACCATCATTTCGGCCAGTGCAGACT
>JARYGA010045790.1:0-62558 GCA_030545235.1 Helianthus tuberosus | reverse complement strand
AGGGATCTTCATTCATCAGACAAAGTACGTTGGGGATATCTTAAAGCGATTTCAGATGGAAGAGTCAAAGCCTGCGGGAACTCCTCTGGCTCAGAATCATGGAATTACTCCTGACGGTACCGGTGAACATGTGGAACCTTCTCACTACCGTGCTATGATCGGATCTCTCATGTATTTTACCGCTTCAAGGCCCGATATTATGTATCCAACATGTCTTCTTGCTTTTTACCAGTCCAATCCAAAGGTTTCTCATATGATGGCTGTTAAGAGGATTTTTCGTTATCTGAAGGGTTGTCCAGACACCGGTCTATGGTATCCTAAGGATGATAACTTCGATTTGATTGCATTCAGTGATTCTGATCATGGCGACTGCAAGATTGATGCAAAGTCAACATCATCGGGATGTCAGTTTTTGGGGAATCGTCTAGTCACGTGGTAATGTTAAAAGAAGACATGTGTAGCTACTTCAACCTGTGAAGCTAAGTACATTGCTGCCTCAAGTTGTTGCTCCCAAGTTCTGTGGATCCAACAGAAAATGCGTGACTACGGTTTTGAATTCGTAACTACTCCTATTTATGTTGATAATTCAACTGCTTTACAGATCACTCGTAATCCTATACAGCACTCAAAGACAAAACATATCGAGATAAAGTATCATTTCATACGAGACTGTTATGAAAAGATACTTATCAATGTTGTGAAAATTCACACCGATGACCAACGTGCCGACCTTTTTACCAAAGATTTTGACAAATCACGATTTGACTATTTACTAATGGTAAACGGCATTAAGGTCAAGCCAGAGAAAAATCAACATCGGAACATCATTCTTGTAAATATTTATTTGTGTTTTCTTAATTTCTCATACTTTTGCATTTTAGGGGGAGTAAAAACGAAAAATACAGAAACATTGAAAAATTTTAAAAATACAAAAACATCCAAAAATTTCAAAAACAAAAAAACAATAGAAAAACAAAAATGAGTTTCTTGGCGAGAAAAAGAGAATATGATAGTACATCAGTGGTCTGTTGAAACCTCTTTGAACCTAAAATGAAAAACGATAAGCAGCTTTATATAAGATGTATCGGTAGGCTCACAATCATTTTAAAGTGTGCAGGGTGCTATAAACCTAAATCGACTGAAGACTGCGTGGGAACCGCTCATTGGCATATAGTCTTGGTACCGAAATTTCGTTTGATAGATTGCCGAGGTTCTGAGATACGTGGTGTTTATGCTGTTTATCATCTGGGTATCATGGTTGTTTCTTTTACCGAAAACAACGGGGACGCAAGTCTAGATCCTCCATGATACCATACATACGTGTAAATATCATACAAACATGTATATAATACATGATGCATTTGACCTCAATAAGTGATAAACAATCACGTATCCCAATTAATATGTGATAAAATATCACAGTTTATCCAGGAGTCAAGTTCGACTCTTTGTCTGTACGATGGTACTAACCTGTTCACGGACTTGCTCTTGTGCCCTCTTTCATCGAATATCAAGTTCCTCATTAATAAGTGATTTTATCACATAGGGCTTGTATTCACCCAAAAATAAGTGAGTATCTCACATTATATACGTTGAAAACATATGATAAATGGTATACTCACCAGTAAGATGAACTCTCGTGCATACCTTGATATGGGAATGTGTCGTGTGTGGATGAACACCGGTCGGTAAGTATAAATCATACCTTAATGTATCCTCAAGTCACATGATTACATCTGATTGTTGAGTTTAAGTGGACAACAATACCGATAATCGTTATAGGATGCTTATCTTAATATTAACTAACTGAACAACAAGAGCGTTTTGGCATGACCATACACTGATATGATTCTCTTACCCTCGAAACTCGCAAAAAGAATATCTGTAAATATTTATTTAATGCTTTCAATTTCTGCATCTTTGTATATATATTTATTTATTGCTTTCCGTCTTTAAGTTTGAAATATTCAAAAATGCCAAAAAGATTTTAGGTGTGTTTTAATATAAACTTTATAAAAAACAAAAAGATTTTATTTCTGTTTTATTTTTGATTGTACGATGCTAGATGTCGAGTCTTTACCTCCTGAAACCTGATTGTAAGCCGGAAAACAATTTCACCTTCATAAACGGTGGAAGTTAACAAGTTTTTGAAAGTTAAAAATCTAAAATTGATCAAAATTTTCAAACTTTCAAACTGTTGTTGGTCAGTGTTTGATTGAGAGTTGGTCTCATGTGTGTCATGTGTTGTTTGACTATATTCCAAGCGGTTGTTCTCATTACGCGTTTAGTTCTGTTGTATGTGCAGATGTAGCACTCAAACCAGCTAAAGGCAAAGAGAACGTGTTAGAAGACAAGCTTTGGAATGAAGACACGACATGGATGCAATCCAAGGATCAAGATGATCGAGTTGCAGCTGACCACCCATCAACACCAAAAGGATCTAAAGTATTGAAGATCAAACCCTCACCAGCAACATTCAAGGGGGAGTTTGTAGATGCACCTCCTGTTTGTTTCAAGTGAAGACATCTGAAGATTCGACAACATGTGAAGATCGAACCATCACGAGCAGCATCCAAGGGGGAGTTTGTAGACGCACTTTGTGGATGCGGCTTGGTTCAGTTTGAATCGGTTCGGTTTGACTCGGTTCGGTTCAAGCCCAATGTCACGGCATTCCTTCGTCGTGCGCCCCAGAGTTCGATACGCGAAGTACGAAGAGCCACGAGATGACATCACCATGATGTCATCTTTAATATAGTGTGAATGTGAAATGAACTTCACCATGAACATTTGAGTGTTCGTGGACATTGTTTACTAAAACTCGTGTTCGTGGAAATTAGAATGTTCATTGATTAAAATGTGACGAACAATAGTTTAGGTTGCTCACTGCGAAGACTTGATGCTTCGTAGGACCTCATGGTTCGTGGGATGCTATTGTTCGTGGTGATGGTCTACGAGACATGTTTAATGTTCGTGGACCAGTAACACTCTTCGTAGTGTTACTAGGTATTGGGGCCTATATAAACAGATACTTGTTCCACATTTTAGATAAGAGAGTCCTGTGAAAGTTTGTAAACACTGTGTGTATGTGTGTACTGATTCTCTTCACTTAATTAAAGTTTGTGAATCTTTGGTTACTTTGTGTTTGTTCCTTTTTGCTTTGGTTTGCATACTTACGTGGATTCCGCACTCGTTAGTGTGTTACAAAACAAGGAAGTAGGTTTAATCTTGATCCTTTAAGTGGACCTACATTTAGTTTTTAACTTTCAAAACTTGTTAACTTCGACCGTTTATAAAGATGCAATTATTTTAGGTTTCGATCAGGTTTTAGGTGGAAAAGACTTGAGTTCCAACATCGGGCAATACCAAATAACATAGAAATAAAATCTTTTTGGTTTTTATAAATTTTATATTAAAACACACCTAAAATCTTTTTGGGATTTTTGAATAGTTCAAATGTAAAGATAGAAAGCAGTAAATAAATATTTACAGACATTCTTTTTGCGAGTTTCGAGAGTAAGAGAATCATATTGGTGTATAGTCACGCGAAAACACTCTTGTTGTTTAATTAATTAACATTTAGGTAAGCATCCAATAACGATTATCGGTATTGTTGTCCACTTAAGCTCTACTTATCAGATGTACTCACAGTTAGGGGATACGTTAAGGTATGATTTATAATTACCAATCGGTGTTCATCTACACACTACACATTCTCGTATCAAGGTATGTAAGAGATTTCATCTTACTGGTGAGTATACCATTTATTATCCGTTTTCAACGTATATGATGTGAGATACTCACTTATTCGAGGATGAATAGAAGCCCTATGTAATAAAATCACTTATTAATGAGGAACTTGATATTCGATGCATGCAGGGCACGAGAGCAAGTCCGTGAACAGGTTAGTACCATCGTACCGACAAAGAGAAGAACTTGACTCTCGGGTGATAAATGTAATTTTGAAGCACTTATTCAGGGGTGAATGTGATATTTTATCACTTATTGATGGTTGTATGCATCATGTATTATATGTATGTATGATATTGACACGTATGTATGGTATCATGGAAGTTCTAGACTTGCGTCCCCGTTGTTTTCGGTAAAAGAAACAACCATGATACCCAGATGATAAACAACATAAAGACCACGTATCTCAGAACCTCGGCAATCTATCAAACGAAATTTCGGTACCAAGACTATATGTTGATGAGCGCTTCCCACACGGTCTTCAGTTGATTTAGGTTTATATCACCCTACACACTTTAAAATGATTGTGAGCCTACCAACACATCTTATATAGAGCTACTTATCGTTTTCATTTTAAGTTTAAAGAGGTTTCAATAGACCACTGATGTACTATCATTTTCTCTTTTGCTCATGATGTGTGCTAAACAGACTATAAAAATTAACTATATTAGACTTTCTAAGCTAGACACTAAAAAGCTTTAGTTCTAGACTCGACCTAAACTACACAATCGGCAAGTGTACCGATCAATGTAGTACAACCCTAGGAAGTCCGGATATCGAACCACAAGACTCTATTTATCACGTAAACTAGACTCTAATAGACACTGACAGACACGACTGTAACTTGTTTAATTGTTTGGGGGGGGATTACGGAAAATCTAAGGAAATCTATTTAAACTTGTAGGAACGAGATTCGTCTAATACGAGTCAATCTGAGTCAAATCTGAGTCTCTAGAAAGGCGGAAACAGACTAGAAACCGTCAATCAGTGTTAGAATAGAAGTAGAAGAGTAGAAAGTCACTTTAAACATGTTTTCCATTCATATAAAATGTTTTCGTACATAGAGAAATCGACAGCACTTCGTGGTAAGATTCTCTGGAATGTTAAAAATGAAAAACACCACTTGCCTATTTATAGGCTGTCCAGATCGCACGAGGTATCACATCCACATCGCACGAACTGGCAACTTCCAGTTCGTGCGACCTGACCTTACACGTGTCAGTTCATGCGAACTGTCCTCAAAATATAAAAACTTTACATTTTTGACATTTTTACACATAATTGACATAACATAGACTGATGACGTAGGCGATAGACATTATGCACCAACAAACTCCCCCTTGGATATTGCCACAGTCTTCAGTCAGCCTGTCTTCAAAACTTTCTTTCACAAAGACTTGAACTTCTCCTCATGACGCTTTGGCTTCTTCAGCAACGCTTTCCTTAGCTTTTCATTCTCTTTAGCAGCTCTCTGCTCTTCTTCAGCTAGTCTTTGTACATATGTAAATCTAGCAATTCTATCTTTTTCTTCACGCTCTTTTCTCTCCTTCTCAGCTTTCAGAAACTCTTCCTTTTCAATCTTCATCCACTTTGATAACCACATATTTTTAGAATTTATACCTTTCTGAAAACAAATTGTAGAAACTTTCTGAAACTGCAGAGCTTGATCTTTATCTTCAGCTTTATACCCAATCTTGTTTACAAACAAACATTCAATATCCTTCGCAGAGCAGTTAACTATCCACATCGGATCATACAGATGAATGTATCTGCTTTCATTCCCAACTTTGTAAACAATCACTGCTTCAGTCGTCATGCAGCTATACACCCATCATATAAACCCTTCATGAAAATTCTATTCCATCATTGGCAATGGAATATTCTTTATAACTCTGGGCTTTTTGATCTGCAGAATTGTTTCTTCAATGCCTGTAACAGGATCCGTCTTCTTGACTTTCTTCGGATAATGTGGCTTCCAGTGACGAAATTCTTTGAATGCTTCAAACTTCATCAAGCCCCATGTAGGCATATCATGAACTCTGACCGGATATGATAACGTTCTGACTTTGGGCAATTCTTCAACATCCCACCAAGGCAGAGACATTATATCTTGAATGTACTGGAAATACAGAACGCCAAATTCTCTTCTGATTGCATAAGCGTTGACTTGTGGCAAATAACCCCAGCTTATGATATCACCAAGAGAAACATCTTTATCTCTTCGGTAATACTGCAGTGGTCTTTTGTATTTCCTTTATGTATCCTTCTTGAACCACTTCTTTTTCTCTTCGCGTTGTTCTTCTTTTGACATTTCTTGAAAACTTTTACTCTTGACACTTTCAGCAACTTTTCTTCTCAATTCTTCCTCATTCGCTTGACTGAAAAATTCAGCAAGAGTCGAAAAACTAGAAGTATCAACATGAACATTCGTCACTCCAGTATTCTACTTCAACTTTATCATAATTATCAGCATCTTCAACGTATTTGTACAGATATTCTGGTTGCTGATTGATATCAAACTTGTTCAACTCCTCTTCAAAATCGAAGTTAAACTCACTGTCTTCAATAACCATCATCTTAATGATCTCAGCTCTATTGTACGTATGCATTATATCCCCTTCCTATTCATCATTTTCAAGACGTAGGATCAAACTTGTACCCTGATCAACATTCCCATCAACTTTTTCAGCATCATCATGCTCCCCCTTTCCACCTGCATTCTCTGGTTCTTCATTCGAATCGTCTTGAAGATATTCATCAATCTTCTCTTCTTGAGATGCTTCAGTGACTTTTATACCCGAAGTACCTTGATCACCATCATCATTTCCATCATCATCATCACTATGAACAGAATAAACTTCATCTGCATCATCTTTCAGATTATCATCTTCATCATCGTCGTCAATTTCACCAGATACTGAAGTTATCGGACAAGGATCTAGAACTTTTGTTGGCTCTAACAAAACAATTTCCCTTTCCATCACTTGAACCTCCGCTTCGACTGGAACACCTTTACCCTTATCTTTCATTCCAGCTTCTATTTCAGCTTCACGTTTCGCTCTAACTTCCTCAAGTTCTATCTCTTCAAATCTTTGTTCAATCGGTTTACAAATCAAATTTTCCAACACTTTCTTCAACATATACGCTTCATGTTCTTTCTTAGCATTATTGGCCTCTAACTCTTTGTTTTTCAACTTAAAGTACTCATTCTGCTCATCCCTTCGAGCCTTTTCTTCATCCAATTCAGCTATTCAAACTTTCAGAATATCAATGTCGGCTTGATCAGCTTCAATCTTTTTCAACAACGATGAATTCTCAGATTCAACAGACTTTACACGTTTCTCCAACTTCTTTTTCTCACTTGACACCTCATCCACCTTCTTTTGCAATTTCTTTACAAGATCATCATTTACAAAACTAAAATCATCAAGCCTTTCAAGAGTTATATCCTCTGGAATAGGTGGAAAATTTGCAAAACCAGACGATCCAGGAGTAGTTTGAACTGGTGGTTGTGTGGTTGGTGGTGTTTGTTGGATGTGTGGTGAAGTTATTAATGGTTTTTCATGAATTGGTGCAGAAATATGATGTTGTGATGGTGATGGTTGCTGTGGTGGTGGTGATGGTGGTTTAGTTTGTGATTCTTGTGGTGGATTCTTTTTCAGCTTGAATTTTAACTTTCGAGCTGCTGGAGTTGTGACACGTTTCCTTGAAGTTGATTTCTTTCTACCTCCAGAAGATGGTGTTTTTTAACCTGAACATCTTCTGGTGGAACATACGTTTCATCATCATCCGCACTCCTCTTTCTCTTCTTTTGTTTCTCTCTATCCTTTGGATCATAGTTTTCTTTGACCCAATGATCAACTTGAGCACCAATATCAGAATTTGCATCAGATGAAATCTCCTCTTCATCATCAACTACTTTCTTTCTAGCTGTCTTCTCAGCTTCTAAAGTATCATCAATATCTTTCAACAAACGCTCTGTTTCAGGAGTTAACGGATCTTGATCTTTTTCAACATCAGTTTCTGTCTCATCAACTTCTGGTTCATCAACCAACATTGTTTCAACTGCTTTCTTCTTACGCTTCTTATGTGGTTTAGAAGATGATCCTTCTTCAGCTTGAGCTTTTGGTGTAGTAGTTCTCTTACCACCTTTTTTCTTTTCTTTTTCGAACTTTGTAAACCACTCATTTCGAGTTCCACTGAAATCTTCTAACTTCGTTAATTCATCAGCTGCACTTTTTTCTTTCATCTCAGCATCATTCCTCCACTTTAAATGATTCACTGGATCTGGATCTTCATACTTTTCATCTTTTATGAATCCGAAAAACTCTGTCTTCTTTGGTTCTGGCCAATTCGTTGTGTACTTGGATAATCGGATTAACGTTTCATTATCCATATGATGCAATTGCATTAGATCATTCTGTTCATCTTTCACCAGATTTGGATATGCATGATCCAGCATCATCTGCAGAAACCTCGGATACACCCAACTTCTACTACCAGAAGTAATATTATCTTTCATGTAGTGAAAAATGATTCTTGAAAAATTATACTTCTTGTTTAACACCAACACCGTCACCATACACATCTGATAATCTTTCATGACGTCGTATCCACCCTTTCTGTGACTTAGCGCATGAATCATTGAATGAATAAATAATTTATACGGCTTCATGAAACAGGCTTTCAAATAATTTGCTTTGTTCAACGGACCGTTATATCCCATTCTCAGCATACAACCTTTGACCATTCTTACTGGAAACCCTGTTGGCGAGTTATCATCATCTGGAAACTCTAACACTTCTCGGACAAGCTGTTCAGTGATTATAATCTCTTTATCTTCACCATCAATCTTGACAATTGAATTAATCACATCATTCACTTCGTCATAAACAGCCTTCTTCCAAAAACGATCAACATGAGACTTGAATGCTTTGTGCTGATTCATCAAAGCTTTTTGAATTGGTAAGCGCTTCATGAACGACAAAATCTCCTTAAACACATCTATCTTTGATAATTCTTCATCATAAACACAGCAAATATTGTGCGATGGTTTAAATTCCACGTTCGATGCCTGAAACACACATAAACACAACAAGTTAAACATTTTGAACAAATTTCAAAATTAACCTATCATTCATACGATCTGGCTTTCAAACGAACTGATCAATCCCACACGATCTGGTGTTCAAGCGATGTGGCCAGTTCATGCGGTCTGGTTAATTCAAACGATGTGGTCACTTTCAAACGGTGTGGAATATCAAACGTGTTGGCCATCTCGTGCGGTCTGAATTGTCAAACTATGTGGCCATTTCGTGCGAACTGACTCGTCACCTCGTTTGAATGCACAAATATGAACAGTGATTTGCATTTTTTCAAATTTTGTTTATATGATGAAATTGAAACCCTAGATCTGTTCTATATCAAAATCCGATCACAATGATATGATTTTTATTCATTTTAGTCCATTACATAACCCTAGATCTAGGTTCAAAGATTCGGTTCATTCGAGTTCATGCGATTTCATAAGATTCAGTTCAAATTAAACAACAATCTCTACCTTTCCCATGTTATAAGTTGTGCTAACCAACTTATAAGATGATTCCGAACAACAAGATCACAAGATTATGGCTTGAAATCAACGAAATCTCTTAGATATTTCAAATCGCTCGAAGGGTGTGCGTTTAGTGCGGAGTGGTGACTGAAATGATTTCCACGCGATCTGGTCTCCCCTTTATATAGAGGGAGCCAGGTCGTGCGAACTGAATGATGAAAGGTTTTGACGAGTTCGTGCGGTCTGGCCATGTTTGAAATGGTTTGGCCAGTTCGCACGAGTTGGTATTTTTTTCATTTTTTCAAATTTTTCAAATTTTTAACTTTTAATTATTTGACTTTTTACCAACACACTCAGTTAACCAAGTCCAAGTTAATGACCCTGGTCAACTGTTTAGCCTGCCAAGTCCAAGTTAATGACCTCGCCTAACCAAATTCTGATCTCGCTGACATTTTGAAACAAATTTAAGTTCAAATTAATGAACTTTTAAACATTTTGAGCAATTACCAACATTTTTCTCAAACTTTTCTTATCCAACCCAAATGATCCAACTTGTTTAGCACTGTGGGACTTTGATCATCAGATCCCCAACATCTGTTGTCGAAAATAAGATGAAGTATCAAATCTTTTTGGATTTTTCAACATTTTTCTAAACAAACAGGAAATATTTTTGGATTTAAGAAACAAGAAACTATACAAACATATTTACAGACTTCTTTTTGTGAGTTTGTGTAAGAGGATCATATCAGTTTTTGAGACTAATCACTAACACCGTTGATCTTGATTTAACTTTAAATCTTAAACAAATTAACTTCTGATTGTCAGTATTGTTGTCCACTTAAACTTCTACACAAGTTTCAATTGATTCGAGATACGGATTAATGTTTTAAAGACTTAAACTTATTCGCGTGTCCCACCTCAGAATATACTCCTGTATCAAAATTCCCTAGATTCAGTCTTACAGGTGAGTATACTAATCTGATATCTGTTTTCGGGTTAGTGCGAGACCTTGAAAGCTCAGGTATGAACTACCGTTCAGTCAAAGAGATGAAGGCTCGACTTTAGGTGTGTTCCCTTTAAGGAATCTTTTCTTCAACTGCAACTGATTCGTATCTTTTGATATTTTATCAATTTTTGTGCAAAGGGTGAGCTTTCAAAGCGCATAAAGTATAATACTAGGTCTAGGCCATTTCTTCCGCAATATCAGAAGACCAGGTATAATACCCCAGATATTAAACAGTATAAAGACCTAGTATCTCAGAATCAGGCAATCTCTCAAACAAGATTTCGGGGGTTACCCATATATCCGAGAGATGTTCCCCACGAGATAAGCAAGTATTGATATTTAGGTTTATATCTCAAATACAATCTACTATTCGTGTGAAGTCTACTGGCACATCATCAGTGAGACTTGTTTAAAATCATTTTGACTTTCCATTTCTTTAGCATGTTGTGATAGTCCACTGATGTACTATCATTTCCTCTTTTTCACAACAAAACTCTTTTTGTCTTTTTCAATGTTTTTGTATTTTGAAATTTTATCATGTTTTTGTATTTTCTATAAACTTTCTTCCCCTAAAATCAAAAACATATTTTTGTGTTTTTGGTTTTATCAAAAGCAGTAAAGAAACTGTACAGAAAACATGACAACAAGACGCAGATCACTTCTGATCGCCGTCCTCCTCGGCCACACACTCTTCCACCCTCCCAGAAAACAAATTCTTTAACCCGTTCAATTTCAAAAGATAATTAAATCTTGTTTTATCAAAGGGTTTTGTGTAAAAATCAGCTCTCTGATCATTGGTGTGTATATAGTCAATTCGAATCAATTTTTTCTCGTAGCAATCACGAATAAAATGATGTCAAATCTCAATATGTTTTGATTTAGAGTGTTGTACCGGATTTTTAGTGATATTAATGGCTGCCTCATTGTCCACGAAAATTGGTGTGTCTAAGAATTGCAAACCATAGTCCCTCATTTGCTGTTGGATCCAGAGAATCTGGGAACAACAACTAGAAGTCGAAACGTATTCAGCTTCACAAGTCGAGAGAGCGACTCTGGTTTATTTCTTACACTGCCAAGTGATTAACCGAGTTCCAAAAAACTGGCAACCAGCAGTTGTGGACTTTGCATTTAACTTACAACACCCGAAGTCAGAGTCAGCATAACCAGTTAGAGAAAAGTCACCAGATCGAGGATACCACAAGCCGGTGCTTGGGCAACCTTTGAGATACCGTAAGATTCTCTTCACTATCACCATGTGTGATTGTCTCGGACTTGACTGATACCGGGCGCATAGACAAGTTGGATACATGATGTCCGGTCGTGATGCTGTCAGATACATTAGCGATCCTATGATTGACCGATATTGCGTTTCATCCACTTTCTCACCACTTTCATCCAGACATATGCCATGATTAGTAGCCAGGGGGGTTGATTCGGGAGATGATTCGGACATATTGAATTTGTCCAACACATCATTCACATATTTGGTCTGGTGTATGAAGATTCCATCGGGCAGTTGTTTAACTTGAAGCCCTAGGAAGAACTTCATCTCCCCCATTGAACTCATTTCAAACTTCTTTTTCATGACCTTCTCAAACTCTTTACACATATCTTCATTCGTTGACCCGAAGATTATATCATCCACGTATATCTGCACAATGAGTAGATGTCCTTCAACCTCTTTAGTGAACAGGGTACTATCGACAGTCCCTCTGGTGAACCCGTTGGTCAGCATATGCTGGGAAAACGTCTCGTACCAGGCTCTGGGGCCTGGTGTAATCTGTATAATGCCTTGTCGAGTAGATACACCTTATCTTTATGTACAGGATCAGTAAAACCCGGTGGTTGTCCGACGTACACTTCTTCTTTGATCTTTCCATTAAAGGAATGCAGACTTGACATCCAGTTGGTAGACCTTGAATCCCTTCCATGACGCAAATGCCAAGAAGATTCTAATTGCCTCAAGTTGAGCAATGGGAGCATACACTTCAGTAAAGTCAATCCCTTCTTGCTGACTAAAACCTTGTACTACCAAACGTGCTTTGTTCCTTATTATAACCCCTCTATCATCTCTTTTACATTTGAAGACCCACTTGGTCTTGATCAACTTCTGATCTTCCGGGAGATCAACCAATCTCCACACTCCAAGCTTTTCAAACTATTGTAACTCCTCTTGCATTGCATTTACCCAACTCTCTTCGGTTAATGCTTCTTTATATGTTTTCGGCTCTACCTGCAAGATAAAACATTTTAATGAGAAGTCTACTTGTAAAGGTGCGATAGATGAGTAAAAACATGTAAGCCCTTTGTTTATTTGATCACGGGTTTTCACGCCGCTTTGAAGGTCACCAATGATTTGTTCTGATGGATGGTAAGATAACGTTCTTGGCATGACTGTATCCGGTACGCTCACTTCCGATAGCAAATTTGTTATATTCTGATCACCCGTGTGATCAACAGCATTTGAAGTCGCAATATTTGGTTCCTCATCATAAATCAGATCGGTTTCCGATTCTGAGTCGTCAGATTGGTCAAATATTGGAGTTGTTTCTTCTGGGGGTATATGTGCAGTTCCACTAGGACCAGCCTCATGATCATTTGAACCCACGGTGGGTGAGGAAACTACCAATGGTCTCGGCACTTGTTCTTGTGAAAGAGACTGCTGTTGTTGGTATAAGAATGCCAATTCCTCCTTATTCGGCTCTGTCAGAAAATGGAATGACTCCCAGAGTTTGTCGTAATCAAATAGTAACCTGTTTCTGGGAAGTTGACTCGGAGCAGTAAACCTTTGACAGTCAACGTGTTGAACTTGTATGATCTTACCCAAACTCGGAACAAATACTCTCTTCAAAGGACTAGCGTAACCTACAAAAAAACCTTCATTAGCTTTTGCACCAAATTTACTGTCTGGATCAATGAATGAGCATGGTGATCCAAATGGTTCTAAGTATTTCAAATTCGGTTTATAAAGATGTAGCAATTCAAAACAAGTTTTCTTGAACTTCTTCACCGTAAGAACACGATTGAGCGTGTAACATGCCGTAGTAACCGCTTCACTCCAAAAATATACCGGTAGTTTCGAATCTGCTAACATGGTACGAGCCGTTTCGATCAACGTACGATTTTTTCGTTCTGCGACACCATTTTGTTGAGGAGTATACGGTGCGCTGAATTTATGAAGAATACCCTTATCGTTGCAGAATTAGAGCATACGGTTGTTCTTGAATTCCGTGCCATTGTCGCTTCGAATACGTCTAATCGGCAGTTTGTAAACATTCTCCATCTTTCTGAATAGCTTCATCAAAGAATCAAACGTTTCATCTTTTTTCTCTAGAAACAACACCCAGGAAAATCTTGTAAAGTCGTCGGTAACAACTAAACAATATAGATCTCCACTATGCTTTTCACATTTACCGGTCGGAAAAGATCCACATGGAGTCTTTCGAGCAGTAACCTGATGGAGTTCAAGAGCTTTTTCGGGTGCGATTTCTTCGTCTGCTTCCCTTTCTTGCCTTCAATACAGTCATCGTTAAGATGGAAGCTTTTCAAATTAACCCCTTCTACGAGATCATTATGAACTAAAAAGTTCATCTTTCGCACATGAATATGCCCCATTTTACGATGCCACATGATGGATTCTTTTTCTGTCGCCTTCGTTTTACTCACAAAGCATTGTGCCTTCTTCTCTGTCGTTGTTGCAACGCTCATATCTAGTATATAGAGATCGTTTTCACGAGGAGCGCGCATCAACACCATTTCTTCAGGTATCTTAAACCCTGGTTTAGGAATCAGACATTCATCTTTTGTAAAATGAACCGTGAATGACTTGTCACAAATCTGAGAAATGCTTAACAGATTGTTTTCTTGCTCAGCAATGTAGTTCACTTTTTCGAACGATACGACCCCGTTAGTAAGTATTCCTTCTCCAACAATTCTTCCACCTTGAGTTCCAGCAAACCCGACATAACCTCCATTGATTGATTTGACGTCGTATAGAAGTGCTTACATCCCTGTCATGTGCCGTGAGCCGCCGCTATCCATTATCCATTTAGAAATGATAGACCTTGGAAGCCCCTGCACACATCAAAAGACATTTACTTAAACAATGATGCCCAAGATTTTTCAACATTTGGTATACTACCAAAGACAATATCATGAGCTACTTTGTCACCTTTTGGAATGTTAAAAACAACATTTGGAACATCAGGTTTTGGTTTTGATTTTGGAACTCCTTCCTTGATAGGTGGAAATTCTTCAATCAACTTGTCTAACTCAAACTTAATTTTCTCATCAATTGTCGCAGAAATTTTCGGTTCAAATTTTAAAACCTCTTCCATTTTCTTTTCCTCAAAAGAATGTTTAGGTTTCTCCACCCATGATTGACTTTGGGAAGTCTTTGTTTTAGGATAAACCTTTGAAGTCTTTTGTGATTTTGAAGATTCACCAATTTCAAAAGTTAATTTTGGTGTGTCCTCTGACTTCAATGATTCACCGCGTTTAAGAATACGCACGGGGGATACCATAGGTGATTTTCCCTTAACATCCTTTGAAATTTTTGGTTTTGGTTTCTGGAAAATAGGTTTTATTATCTTTTTGACACATTGTTTGGCCATATGACCAATTTCATTGCACTAATAACAGATTGTTTTGTCATATTCAACAAAAGTGGATCTGTTGGTCTCGTCTCTTATCTTTTTGGCCGCAATAAAATCATCAATTGCTTGCTTACTAAAGATGTAATCCTTTTCGACTTCTGTATTATTACCAGCGACAAATACTTCACTCAATTTTTCTTTTGGTTTAACTTCTTTCTTAGCCATTTTCTTCTCAAAACCAACACCTTTCTTTTTGAAATTATTACCATGTCTCTTGTTACCATTGTTACCCACCCATTCATTTTTCTTTCCCGGGTTGTTTGTCGGTTGTTGTTTAACAAAAGATTTTTTTTTGTTTTGAAAGAAATGAATTGTTGTTAACTTCTGAGATATCAATTTCCACGAGTTTGAAAACTTTTTCAACATTTTCCAGGTTCGCATTCTGAATCGGATACTAAAAATCAGTATACAGTTTGTCAGTTCCGGTCATCGTGTAAACCACAATGATCGAATCGTCATTCAAAACTTTATCTGATTTTGGGATAAACTTATCAAGAAAGTTTCCGTCATCTTCAGAATCTGAACTGGAATTCTCAAAATGAGTTTTGACCGTTTCGAAATCAGTGTTATCACTCTCTTCACCCAACACTTGGTCAACAACTGTTTTAACCAGTTGTGACTCGTTGTCGGTGTCAGACGGAAAGAATGTAGCATCTATGTTTTCCGGTAACTCATTCTCTTCTGTTCTCAGTTTGAGATTCAATGCCTCCTCCACCCCGTCTGGATATTTCTGAGAATAATGATTCCACATTGGGGGTCGAACATTTTTGAAATCAGCTTGTTGAGGAACGAGCTGATCAATCACATATGAAGATGAAAGAAAACTGATCAACTTTTTGTGGACTCTTTTTGTCTCAATGCGCATCAGTTCAAGTTCTTTCTTTAGAGATGCGATTTTGTCCAGATGTATGTTAATCGGCATTTGCTTGTCAATGACCGTAGCTTTGAGTAGATTAACAATTTTATCATTCTCTTTACTCTCAGTGTGAATTGCTTTAATTGATCGTGACAGAGTGTCATAATGTAAGGACATGCAAAAATGCCCCAAAACGACCCGTAAGTAAAAACCCGGACCCCTGGAACCCTAATGTGCATGAAAAACCAAGAAAACAAAATTTCTGGATTTCAGGCGGGCCGCGTAAACCATAAGGCAAGGTTACACGGGCCGCGTGAAGACAGCTGGTGACCGGATAAGCGAACAGGCCACGTGTCAGACACGTGGCGCACCTAGGTGTGACACGGTAGCCCTAGTTATAGACTAGGTGGCCCTCGCGGGTCGCGTAAATGTATTGAGAGGGTTTACGCGGGCCGCGTAAAACCCTAATTTCAGCTATAAATTGATTAGTTCATGGCCTGTTTATCTGCACTCGAAAAACTTTTCAAAAGACGAAGTATACTGCTCAAAATCACAATTTCACATAGGGAGACGATGCTACGGATACAGGGTATTAACTTGATCACTGCTACGATACAATGTCCGGTCGATTGAAACCGATCCGATGGATGTTTAAGTGCTACCCAAATCAGGGCTATACTTTGTCATTCGTCGTGAGGGTTTTAATTTCGTGAAGTTTATCGTAAATGTTGTATTAAGTTACTGACCTAGTGTCATGTGCATTGTCATTTAAATAGGTTACAAGGCTAAATCAGTAGGCTAGACTCTGCCCGTTTAAACCTGCAATGTGGGTCATTCTCTTTTTATCAACATTGTTTTACAATACTCAAATCATTTTCAAAAGTTATAATTACAGGGATTAAGTCGTGGTTATCTTGAATAACTGGCAAATGGGGTATTGTGCACATTACTAATTTCTCACGGTTAGGTTCACCAACCTAACAGTGATAATCATCACTACTTGGGTGAAAGGACCCAATAGTGGTATGACCATCGTCACAAGGCTGTGACACAGCGCCAGATAAAATAAGATAGTAGCCATTGTAATCGCTCTTATGCTGTAATTCATAGCTATGTGTCGTTTTATCAAATTTGAGTGACTCGCCAGTATTTCCCCGCTGATAAAATATTTTTGAACATGTTTCAGGTGACCTACTGTGAATCAAGGAAAAGTGCTACGGAGCACTAATAAAGCTTGAAGTGGTGGATCAGTAAAATAAATAAACATGTTTTGTAAAACAGGGAATTTCCTCGTAAAATTCCTCTATTGTAAATTACGGGGTTTGTCCCAAATTATGAAATAAAATAATTGGGCATTTTCAAGTTTTAAAAGATCCTGTTAAACTTCCACTGTCAACTCAAATAATAAATACCACGGGTTTCTACCCCACGGCTCCTAGACCGGGTCACACCGGGACGGGGGTCGTGACAGAAAAAGGTGGTATCAGAGCCACTGATTTAAGCCAATTAAGTATTTAGAAATACATAATTTCTCAAATTTCCACTCTGTGATTCTGTGTAAAATTTAACTTGCAATTTTGTGTTTTCTCTATATTTGCTAAACAGCATGAATGAGTTGTCTGAAGCTCTTCAGAATCTCAATCTCCATTCTGCTGGTATGGAAGTTTCCAGAGACTTTTCTGATTATTTGGCCGACACTGAAGAACCCATGGAATTCCAAGCTCAAGCCCAGGAGAAACCCAAGACGAAAAAGAGAAGAAGAATCATAGGTTGGAGACGCGCACGGAGGAAGAAGCCAGCCGCGCAGAGGATTAAAAAGACTGGGAACCCAAATGATAAAGGCAAAGGAAAAGAGATCGGGGAAAGTTTAGGGCAAGCCCAGGAAATGCCACCGTGGGAAGAATTGGATCGCAAACTGGCAAATTGTGACCTCATTGGACCTGCCAATGAAGACCTCTTTAACTACCCAGTTGAATCACAACTTCCAGTTAATCTGGAACCTGCTATCCTAGATCCCATTATCAACCACCAACTTCTACCCGGAGAACTGGAGGAATGGTGGACAAGTGATTGGCAATTTCAGAATCTCTTGAATAACCCTCACACCTCTTTCCCACGGTTTGACCCTGCGCCTGCACCAAACCCACCTATGAGCACAGAAAACATGGCTGAACTCCGCCACTATGGCGAAGAGCTGGTAGACGCAGGAAATAGAATCCGGGAAGTGGGGGAGAGCATATTATGGAAATACGACGAGAGGGAACATCATTTCTGAAGTGCCAGCTGACAGGGATCGTATGTGGTTGTGTGGTTACTTGTTTAATAATAATAATAATAATCATAATAATAAAAATATAACTATGTAAAATAACTTAAAATAAAACTTTTGTAATATAACGGGTGTGCAATGATGCATACTAATATATATAAAAAAATATCAACGTCGCAAAATCGACAATTTTGGCTATACGTGTTAACGTGATTATGTGCGATTATTTTATTGTGTTTGGTTGTTATTTATTTTATGCTAATCACTTATATATATTAAATACCAGATGGAACACGCTAGTAATGAACCAGTTAATGAGGTTAACCAATCCGAGCAAAACAATGGAGATCAATTTCTTAATAGGCAGGATATCGAAAATATCGTTGCTCAGGGAATAGCCAATGCTATTCCAGCAATCCTTGCTGCTGCCCGAAATCCAGTTGAACCTCAACCAATTATTCCCAGCAAACGTACTCACGGAGATAATTTCAGTAATAGTGTAAATGGAGGCGACAACAATAATAATAACGATAATGATGGGATGCAAGCCCCATTCCTTAAGAAAATGAAAACTGCAACGCCTGGTTGCACTTACAAGGAATTTCTTGCCTGTAAACCGGTTGAATTTACAGGCAACGAAGGGGCGACTGCTGCACTGCGTTGGTTAGAGAAAACCGAAGCAGTAATTAAAATAAGTAAATGTGCCGGGGAAGATAAGGTCATGTACGCGTCACATCTTTTTAAAGAAGGGGCACTAGAATGGTGGAATACGGTACTACAAGCCAAGGGAAGCGATGTGGCTTATTCCATGAATTGGGAAGAATTTAAGACTCTAGTGGAAAGAAAATTCTGTCCCGAATATCAAAAGGAACAAATGACAAATAAGTTCCTGAACCACCGAATGGTGGATGTAGACTGTCGAGGGTATACTTCGACATTCTTCGAGTATGCTAGAGTTGTACCAACCCTGGCTTCGCCAGAACTGGTACTTATTTCTCGCTATATTTGAGGTTTGATTGGCGAAATCCGTGATATTGTTAAAGCTGCGAGACTCTGCACAATTGACGATGTAGTAGAATTAGCCAACACCCTGACCGACGGACTGGTACGCACAAGAGAAGAAAACCGGAAAAAGGAAGTGGCACAAAAGATTACCCAAGGATTCCGTGTGGGTAATAATAGTAATTTCAAGAAAAAGGGAACCGGGCAATCTTCCACTGCTCCATTTTGCAGTACTTGTAAAAGAAAGCATTTTGGAAAATGCAAAGGGTATTGCAATTTCTGCAAAATTCTAGGGCATCAAGAAGAAGATTGCAGGAGGAAGAAATCAACAATCTGCTTCAACTGTGGAGGAGCTGGACATTTTAGGCCAGACTGCCCGAAATTGGTCAAACCAGCTGATAACAAAGCCAAACCTGCAGAAGGAACTACCAAGAAAAACGCAAGAGCCATCCAGTTGACTACCCAAGAAGCAGAACTAATTCCTGATGTGATAGCTGGTACGTTCCTAGTTCACAACGTTTATGCAAAAGGATTATTTGACTCTGGTGCAAACCAAAGTTTTATAAATACTTCATTCTGCCAAGCTCTTAACCTACCCTTAACCAACCTTAGACAAATTTTTATGGTAGAAACGGCAGATGGGAATTCTGTTAACATAGATAAGGTTTTGCAAAAAGGAAAGATAGAACTCTTAGGCCATAAATTTTCTACAAACCTGTTACCTATGAATTTAGCCTGATTCGATGTTGTGTTAGGAATGGATTGGTTAGTAGCCAACCATGCTCGAATCCTATGTGATAAGAATTCCATAAAAATACAAACAGCCACAGGAGAAGTAGTGGTGATTACAGGAGATAAGCCACGTAAGCCAATGAAATTCATTTCAGTAATAAAAGTGGCCAGTTATTCAAGAAAACAAGAAATAGTGTATATGATTTCAGTAATCATTAACACAAAAGGTAAGGAACTTAAAGAAATTCCAGTAGTATCAGAATACCCGGATGTATTCCCAGAAGAACTACCTGGATTACCACCCAATAGGGAAGTAGAATTTAGAATTCATCTAATTCCTGAAACTACACCGATAGTCAAAGCACCTTATCGGTTAGCACCCACCGAAATGTTAGAATTGAAAAAGCAGTTAGATGAATTGCTCAGTAAAGGATTTATACAACCTAGTTCATCCCCGTGGGGAGCACCAGTATTGTTTGTGAAAAAGAAAGATGGTTCAATGAGAATGTATATTGATTATAGGGAATTAAATAAGGTTACAATTAAGAATCGATACCCATTACCTAGGATAGATGATCTTTTCGATCAACTTCAGAGAGCTAGATATTTTTCTAAGATAGATTTACGCTCCGGATACCATCAGTTGAAAGTACAAGAAGAAGACATACCTAAAACTGCTTTCAGAACTAGGTATGGTCATTACGAGTTTACAGTCATGCCCTTTGGATTAACAAATGCTCCTGCAGCATTCATGGACATGATGAATAGGATCTATAAACCGTACTTGGATAAATTTGTAATTGTCTTTATCGACGATATACTCATTTATTCCAAAAGTCAGGACGAGCATTGTGAACACTTACATGTACTCTTACCTTTGTTAAGAAAAGAAAAGCTTTATGCCAAATTCTCGAAGTGTGAATTTTGGCTACAGGAGGTACAATTTTTAGGACACATGGTGAATCACGAAGGTATTCACGTAGATCCCTCCAAAATAGAAGCAATCACCAATTGGAAGGTCCCGCAATCAGCCATGGGAGTTTGAAGTTTTATAGGATTAGACGGATACTATAGACGATTTATTAAGGATTTTTCTAAAATAGTTGTACCATTAACTAAGCTAACCTGTAAAGCAGTGAAGTTCGAATGGGGACCTAGACAAGAAGAGGCTTT
Source organism: Helianthus tuberosus (assembly GCA_030545235.1). Lineage (NCBI taxonomy): Eukaryota > Viridiplantae > Streptophyta > Magnoliopsida > Asterales > Asteraceae > Helianthus > Helianthus tuberosus. The sequence goes on along the minus strand of JARYGA010045790.1, from coordinate 41,564 downwards.
TAAGATTTTAAAGCAAAGATTAACAAACGCCCCAATTCTTGCCTTACCAGAAGGAATGGAAGATTTTGAAGTTTATTGTGATGCTTCTAAGCTAGGATTCAGATGTGTGCTAATGCAACGCAACAAGGTAATTGCGTATGCCTCAAGGCAATTGAAAAAGCACGAGGAAAATTATACGACGCATGACTTAGAGTTAGGAGCCATAATTTTTTCCCTTAAGATTTGGAGACACTATTTGTATGGCAGTAAGTTTACATTCTATACCGATCATAAGAGTTTAAGGTATATATTTGGGCAAAAAGAATTGAACATGAGGCAAAGAAGATGGATGGAAATTCTAAGTGACTACGACTGTGATATTCAATATCACGAAGGAAAGGCAAATGTAGTAGCAGATGCCCTAAGTCGTAAGTATCATGAGAAACAACGACGAGTTCGTGCACTTAGATTAAATCTTCAAGTAGATTTAATGGAACAATTAAAGAATATTCAAGAAACAGCAATCAAAGATGATGCTGAAGGAATGAAAGGACGAATAAAGGAATTAGAGCAAGGAAATGATGGAATTTGGAGATTCCACAAGAAAAGAATTTGGGTACCTAAGCAAGGAAATTTAAGAAATAAAATTTTAGAGGAGGCCCATAAATCTAGATATACCATGCGTCCTGGTAATAATAAGATGTACCAAGATTTAAGAAATAATTTCTGGTGGATAGGAATGAAAAAGGACATAGCTAGATATGTATCTAAGTGTGTTGCTTGTTCACAAGTTAAGGCAGAACACCAGAAACCCTCAGGTCTACTACAACAATTAGAAATGCCTGTATGGAAATGGGAACTAATCACCATGGACTTTGTTACTAAGTTACCTAAAACCAGAAAAGGTAACGACGTAATCTGGGTGAATGTAGATCGATTAACTAAATCACCTCATTTTCTACCCATGAAGGAAACCTTTAGCATGGAAAGGTTAGCCAAGTTATACGTAGACGAGGTAGTATCCTTACATGGAGTTCCACTCTCCATTGTATCGGATAGGGATAGTCGTTTCACTTCCCATTTCTGGACTAGTTTGCAGGAAGCAATGGGAACTCGACTAAATTTAAGTACTGCATACCATCCTCAGATAGACGGACAAAGTGAAAGGACGGTCCAAACCCTGGAAGACATGCTCAGGGCATGTGTGATAGATTTTGGAGGAAACTGGGACAACCATTTACCTTTAATTCAATTCTCCTATAACAATAGTTATCATTCAAGCATCGAAGCTGCCCCGTTCAAAGCACTATATGGAAGTAAGTGTAGAACTCCAGTTTGTTGGGTAGAAATAGGAGAAAGTCAATTTTTAGGTCCTGAAATCGTGCAGGAAACCACCGACAAAATCACTCAAATCTAGGAAAGACTAAAAACGGCTCGAGATCGCCAGAAGAGTTATGCATACAATCGACGCAAGCCACTAGAATTTCAAGTTGGAGACAGGGTACTCTTGAAAGTTTCTCCTTGGAAAGGAGTAGTCTGATTTGGAAAGAAAGGTAAGCTAAGTCCAAGATACGTAGGACCATTCCCAGTAATCCAACGCATCGGACCAGTTGCCTATCATTTACAACTACCAGAAGAGTTAGCCGGGGTACATGATGTATTTCATGTATCCAACCTCAAGAAATGTTTATCTGACGAATCCCTGGTAGTCCCTCTACAAGACATACAGGTAAATGAAAAATTGAAGTTCGTGGAGAAACCGCTTCAAATAGAAGACAGAAAGATTAAGTTTCTCAAACACAAAAGATTGGTACTAGTCAAAGTCAAGTGGGACTCAAAAAGAGGACCCGAATACACCTGGGAGCTGGAATCGGAGATGAAGCAAAAGTATCCTCAATTATTTCAATAAATCTCGAGGATGAGATTTTAAATAAGGTGGGGAGGATGTAAGGACTTGCAAAAATGCCCCAAAACGACCCGTAAGCAAAAACCCGGACCCCTGAAACCCTAATGTGCATGAAAAACCAAGAAAAAAAATTTCTGGATTTCAGGTCGGCCGCGTAAACCATAAGGCAAGGTTACGCTGGCCGCGTGAAGACAACTGGTGACCGGATAAGCGAACAGGCCACGTGTTAGACACGTGGCCCACCTAGGTGTGACACGGTAGCCCTAGTTATAGACTAGGTGGCCCTCGCGAGCTGCGTAAATGTATTGAGAGGGTTTACACGGGCCGCGTAAAACCCTAATTTCAGCTATAAATTGATTAGTTCATGGCCTGTTCATCTGGACTCAAAAAACTTTTCAAAAGACGAAGTATACTGCTCAAAATCACAATTTCACATAGGGAGACGCTACTACGGATACAGGGTATTAACTCGATCACTGCTAGGATACAATGTTCGATTGATTGAAACCGATCCGATGGATGTTTAAGTGCTGCCCAAATTAGGGCTATACTTTGTTATTCGTCGGGAGGGTTTTGATTTCGTGAAGTTTATCGTAAATGTTGTATTAAGTTACTGACCTAGTGTCATGTGTATTGTCATTTAAATAGGTTACAAGGCTAAATCAGTAGGCTAGACTCTGCCCGTTTAAACCTGCAATGTGAGTCATTCTCTTTTTATCAACATTGTTTTACAATACTCAAATCATTTTCAAAAGTTATAATTACAGGGATTAAGTCGTGGTTATCTTGAATCACTAGCAAGTGGGGTATTGTGCACATTACTAATTTCTCACGGTTAGGTTCACCAACCTAACAGTGATAATCATCACTACTTGGGTGAAAGGACCCAATAGTGGTATGACCATCGTCACAAGGCTGTGACACAGCGTCAGATAAAAATAAGATAGTAGCCATTGTAATCGCTCTTATGCTGTAATTCATAGCTATGTGTCGTTTTATCAAATTTGAGTGACTCGCCAGTATTTCCCCGCTGATAAAACATTTTTAAACATGTTTCAGGTGACTTACTGTGAATCAAGGAAAAGTGCTACCGAGCACTAATAAAGCTTGAAGTGGTGGCTCAGTAAAATAAATAAACACGTTTTGTAAAACAGGGAATTTCCTCGTAAAATTCCTCTATTGTAAATTACGGGGTTTGTCCCAAATTATGAAATAAAATAATTGGGCATTTTCAAGTTTTAAAAAATCCTGTTAAACTTCCGCTGTCAACTCAAATAATAAATACCACGGGTTTCTTCCCCGCGTGTTGGTGCATTAGATGTCTGTTAACTTTGTCTTGTATCGATTCATGTATAGATTAGGGCACGAAAATCGAGAAAATAGTATTTTAGGGTAATTCCGCTTGAAAGGTGCTTGAAGACATTTCAAACGGAATTAGAGTTTCAAGCGAGATTAACTAATTCCGCACGGAATTAGGTAATTCCGTTTGAAATGGTAATTCCGTTTGAGACAGTTTCAAGCGGAATTAAACTCCTATAAATACTGAAGTGCTGTGATCATTTGAAACGGAATTAGGTCATTGTTTCTGAGCCGAGGTGATGTCCGTTTGTCATTTGAATCTGTAAAAGCTCAGAATCAATCAATAAGAAGATAATTAGAGGAAAACAAGCTGTGTTACATCAATTACATTGATTCCGCCTTTGTTTTTGATATTGAACTCTTCATATTGACTCGTTAGGGTCACACGACGATCCAACACCGCGGCTCCTAGACCGGGTCACACCGGGACGGGGGTCGTGACACATAAGCTTCTTTAACATCATTAAAATCAAATTTTAATTTGTCGTGAAACTTTTTCAGCTCTTGAAACTGTTTGTCTTTTTCAAGACAATCCATGCATGGTTTCAAACAGTTTTTGCATGGTGTTTCAAGAATTTGATCAACCTTTTCAAAAATATTTTCATGTTTATCATTTTTACTCTTCGATTTACCAAACTCTCCGGACTCAGACTCAGATTTCTCTCCGGATTCGGACTTCACATTTTCTGATTTGCCATCGGACTCGGACTTCTCTCCTGACTTGTCATCGGACTCGGACTTCACATTTTCAACTGACACTGACTCTTGAGTTGCATCTTTGGTCTCATTGTTATCAGAAGGTGTTTTAGTTTGTTCTACCTCTTGCAGCTTGACCATAAGAGCTTTGTCAGCAATTTCTTTCAAAGTCTCTTCATTCATTTCCTTTGAAACATCAATGATCTCTTGAACCGGAGTTTGTTCAACTTCATACTATAGGCAGAAACCCGTAGTCGGTTCACTAAAGAATCATGCAAAAGAATCAAACACATTAGCTGGTATTATAGATTTAAATGCATAAGTAATAGCCTCCTGTTCAGACTGATAATAATAGACCACTGCTGCCGCCTCTTCTAGATCTGCAAAACTTTGTTCATTCACCATTTCACTGACTTCTTCAACTTCAGGAACACATTCCTTGATTTCCGATTCCGGCACTTCAGTAATTTCAGCCATATTTGCAAGACCACCTCCTGGAATGTACTTATCCCAACTGATGCCTTCTGGAATCTTTTCGTCATCTTGATTCACCAAAAGAGCTTTTTCTGTTTGTTTGGATGGACTGTTCTCGATTTGAGGTCTTGGATTGAATGGTTATTGACTGTTCTTATGATAGATGGCCTGTCGGTAATAATCGTTGGTGAATGGATTCTGGTGGTTATTGACTTCTCTGTTCGGACATTCGCGCTTGAAGTGCCCTTTCTCTTTACACTTGAAGCAAGTCACCTTTGATTTGTCGAATCCAAGTTTCGGATCAGGACCTGCGAGACTACTTCTTCCGGTAATTTCCATGAACCTTTGAGCTCTTCACACAATGCTCGCCATACCATATTTTATGTCGATGAGTTCTAGTTCCTCTGGATCAATTTGATCGTAATCTTCTTTAGTCATGTCTGGATTACCAATTCGTCCGGCTACTAGACTCTCGTAAGACTCAAGTACTGAAGCTAAAAGTGCTATATGCTGCTTTGTGGCTGTCTCGGTAAAATCTTTACCATTTTTTATGTTAACAGCGATATTGCACAGTATCCCATGACTATAACTTTGATTGTTCGAACCTGAAGAACTTTGAGAAGACACCTGTTCTTGAAAATTCTGAACCTTAGGATTCGGTTCGTAATTTGAAAATGGTGAAACGTTGTTGTTAGGCATGCTTTGAGGTACTCCCGATGAAGAATCTGCACTGAATGCCGTTTGAATCTTTGGACTCGGAGCAGATGTGGCAGATGAGCTTCCTTTGTAATAAAGCTGAACATCTTGCTGTACGTTCGCAGATTTCATTTTACTCATCTAACGAAGTTCAAGCTCATGAGCTTCAATTCTTTCAATAAACGTACTCAAATTGAAAGCCACGTATTCCAAGTTGTTCTTCAAAACCAATAAGAACATACCCTACACTTCTTGTGGTAGTGCGTCAGCCAACTTATCAACCAACTCTTTGTCTGTTTTATCTATATTCAAATGCTTCATCTCCACTACCAAGTGACAATACCTCTCAATCAACTCTTTCGTTGACTCTCCACTGATAGCAGTAAAAATGTTGAATTCTTTTTTCAGTAGTGCCTTTTTGCTTTTGATCATTGCAACACTCCCAAGAAATTTGATTTTAAGAGCATTCCAAATAGATTGCGCGTCATTCTGATGCTGTAACAGTACCAAAATGTCTTCCTTAATTGCCTGGTGCAATATACTAACCATCTTCTTCTCAGCTTTAAAACTTTTTGCTTCAGCTGGAGTTAACATGTTAAGTGTTTTCGGAAGACCAGCCTCGTTCGTAGGAACTACATATTTCATTTCCACTTTCAGCCAACATTCGAGGTGATTCGCGTGAACCTATGTGCGAAATCTATACTGTGACACATGTGTCACTGTGACCATCAAAAAAATACCAAACCAATGAAATATTGTATTTCATACTTGGGATTTGTATAAATATGTGTATCTTTTGCACATATCAATTCTTGTTCGATTTCAAGCTTTAAATCGCTTTCTGGAGAGTTATACGCAAACTGTTGCGTAAACGTAATCAGTTTAAACACGAAAAATACTCCAGAACATCAACATATAACCTTTACATAACTTAGAAATAAGTTTTGAAGGCTTTGTTATGGCAAAATCAAGTTAATTCGCTTACAGGGACTAAATTTGACAAACTGTGAAAGTATGACGATTCGTACTGGAACAGACGTTCCGGAACATGACCATAAGTTAAACATACCATAAATATCCTTTACATAGCTTAGAAATAGGCTTTGAGGGGTTCGGTGTGCTAAAATAAACTTTTGGGTCATTCAGGGACTAAAAGCGTCAAAAAGTGCACAAGTTTGTATTTTCACGCATAACTTACATTCTGAATACATCCAGACATCCAAAAATTTAATTAATCACTAAAATATTATGTTTTAGTGATTGGCTTGTCAAAAATCCATTCGTCGCGCAATTTGGACCGTTTTTGCGTTCGTTACGACTTCCGTCGTAATTTACCGAACAACGCAACTCTACGACCAAATGAGCCGACATCCAAGATATTTTTGAGCACATTTAAAGTTCTCTATACTTTAAATTCATTTTAGAGCTTTGAAATGGGGTTAACGGGGCTTAAACGTGTCAAAAATGCATCGAAAACCAAGTTTGGGGTTTCAGGGGCTAAAACTGTCATTTCTGAAAGTTGCTGGTCTGCAGGTCCCTTATGGACCATATGGAGACTTGCTTACGGTCCGTAAGTAGGTGCCAGACTAGCAGAATGTGTTTTCCAGCTTGATCCAGCTGTTACCCACCTTTAATCTCACTTGCACATGGTTTTGGGCAATACTATGGGCTCTAATGGTTTCATAAAACTAGGGGCTTGAGGTGTATGGATGAGATTGAAGCACGGTTTTCGAGGAACGATCTTAACGGTCCTAGAAATCCTATAAATACCCCTCAAGTTCACAACTCTAAAACCCACACCTTTAAAATCTGAATTGTTCTCTAAGTTGATGTGTTCATCACTTCATACCTGAGAATATTCGGATCAAAACTTCCGTTCTTGGACCCGTTGTAAGTCCTCTTTAGTTCTTTTAGCGTTTTATGTGTTGACCAGTTTATGGTCAACACGAATTTCGGTTGAACTTCGCAACGTGAGCGTAATCACGACGGCTATAGTCCCTTGTGACTATGCCTACTGATTACCACGTTGCCTAGGCTCAGTTACGAGTCGTAGTTTCGGCCAAAATACGTATTGTTGCGAATTTTGTAACCAAACTACTTTTAGGTATCAAAACCATTTGTTTTGTTACCAAACTTGTTTTCTAACTTAGTTAAGCATGTTTTAACATGTTTAGCTCGTTACTTTTTAGATTAGTGCTTGTGTAGAGTCGTAAGTCAAGCGGACTAAACACCCGCTTAGACTTACGAACTAGACCCGTTTGGTCGCTCTTTAGGATCCGACCAAACACATTAGGTGACCATAGTTGTATAGGGAATAACCTTTCGAGGTTATACCTTATGGTCACGTCGTTTACTTAGTTGTATGATAGGTAGTTTATAAGCCTTAGGTTTATTACCAAAATGCCCTTTTTACGCCAAAATCTACTTTAAAGCATATGTAACATAATTTTTGATATTTAAACTGATTTGGCAACAATATTAGACATGTTAAGGCATATTTTACTCATCATAGGGCTAGTTAGGCGTTCTGAACGCGTTTTACGCGAACGACGCGTTAAAGTAGCATAAGCTACATAAACGGGTCGTAATGGGTCGTAAGCACTTAGGTTAGGTTCCATTGTAGTATGTAGGCTTTGTTAAACCATATTACATGAGTTTCCATACTCATTTGGTTTACGAACCCTCATTCTATCTGATCCTCCGATTTAGGTCCGGTTTATTAACATAGTTACCTATATTAGGCGCCGTTTGATCCCGTGATCTTCTAGATTTGATTGGTGGTTATCCTAGGACTATTGAGCAATCTCAAGTGAGTACATAGACCCCTCTTTTACTGTATTTAAACTATTTTGGGGTGAAACACATGTGCCTACTTGTTACTTTCGTGCTTTCCTGTTTTCACATCATATACTTGCTATATTCATTAGTACATCTATAGTACATGATTTACATTACATTATTTTGCTATGTATGTTTACTTAGCATACTTAGTACATTCTTTTACTTTACATTACTGCTATGTATGTTGACTGAGCATGCTAGCACATTGATTTACATGACTTTTCTGCTTTGTTTGTTAACTTAGCATACTTAGTACATTGTTTTACATTACAATTTGTTGCATATGCTCATCCAGCATATGAACACATTATATTACATTTTGAACCCTTTGTAACTATTTGACTATGTGAACCGTTGTAACCATTTGACTATGTGAACCGTTGTAACCATTTGATTATATGAACTGTTTGTAACTGTTGAACCGTGTGAACTGTATTTGACCATACATAAACATTTCTACAATTGTTAAACATTTCATCTTGGTGGTTGTTTGGGTAAGTGATTTAAGTAACGAGGCGACGTGTAATACGATAAAAACATGGTGGATACGCCGCTGGTACTTCCTATATATAAGTGCTTTTATGGTATTACATATCGTAGGGTTATTTAAACCATTTCAGTTTAGACATATTACATTTACAACACATTTTCACGTAAACATCGTTTTACAAATAACTTAGCTTATACAAACTCATTTTACTTGGTTATTCACTTAACCATACGTTATTCTTTTATACATATGTATCATTTGACTTATCCATTGCTTTTCAAATGATTTATGAAAGGAAACACTCAACAAGACTCATGACTACTTTTTTATTAAACAATTTCTTTAAACTCAAGTCATGAATCCTATTTTCACAAAACCTATGTATCTCACAGGCATTTTTATGCTGACGTACCTATTTTCATATGTGTTTTCAGGAAATGTTGCATAGGATGATCGAGACACACTTAGGCGGACCTGTGCCTTAGTGACTTAAAACGAAGCAAGAACTAGTTAAATTATGTTATGTACTCTCTATTTCTTGTTTAAGACAATGCAACTCTCTTGTTGGATAAATAAAACGTAACTTTAATTTCCATGGTTGTGAAACAATTAATTCTGTTACAACACTCCCTGACGTTTCCGCCACGTTTTGTTGTTTTACGTGGTCGGGGTGTGACAGAAAAGATTGTATCAGAGCCAATGGTTATAGGGAATTAGGTTATTAGTAATGCTTTGACCTAGACTATAACGTTCCTAGGACCCTAACGCGAGTTTTCTTGCGTTTAGTCATAAAACAATACCGTTGCCTATCTTTAGGTAGCAACCACAATGAGAACATCAATTCCGAATCCGCTTTGAAAATTAATCATCTGTTTTTGGATGATTGATTACTAGGTTTTGAACCCTCTGTTGTATGGTTTTGAACCCTCTGTTGTAAGGTTTTGAACCCTCTATTATAAGGTTTTGAACCCCTTTGAGTTTTCAAAATCTCGTCAATAGTTTTGGGTCCTAAATAGTGTGAACACGTGCAAAATGGAAGAGTGAATGCATGTACCCTGGGTTTTCTGTCTAAGGCTATAGTGTTCATACAAATCCACATAATCGGACCAGTCACTCTTACCTGGGAACTCTTGGGGTGAGTGTCCACTTATAGGCGAGCATGTCTTCGCGATACATTATGAGGACCTACTTGCTTTGAATCAGCCTTTGTGTGTCGTTTGTTTGCTTCGTGGTTCAAACAATTGACCATCACCCATGATTTTGGTCAGTAGTTATAACATCCTATTCTTACCCAATGCCATTTCATTTGTTTTCTCTCTTATTTCCCCTTTTTAGAATGCCTCCTCGACGCGACAATCAGATAGCGAATGCCGAACTGGCAGAAATCATTGCGCAGCAAATGGCTGCTGCTTTCCCAAATATTATTGCTCAACTGAACCAAGCCAACAACAACAATAATGCTCCATGCAATTTCAAGAGTTTCAATTCGGCTAAGCCACTCAAGTTTAGTGGTTCTGAAGGAGCAACTGGGCTCCTAGAATGGTTCGAGAGCACTGAGAGTACATTTCGTCACGTTCAGTGTCCTGATAATCGCAAGGTTGAGTTTTGCTTCCAGTTTCTTTCAGAAGAGGGCTCTTACATGGTGGAACGGGGTGATGAGAGACCGTGGTGCTGAGGTTGCTTTAGCACAGACTTGGGCCGAGCTTAGGGCTCTTATGATGAAGGAATTCTGTCCTCGTCATGAGCTAAGGGCTCTAGAAAGGGAATTTGATGATCTTAAGCAAGATAGCGGTGAGCATCGAGCCTACACGGACCGTTATGAGGAGTTAAGTCTGTTATGCCCAAACATGGTCACGCCTTTGGATAAGGTAATCGAAAAGTACATTGATGGCCTCCCTGACTCAGTACAAAACATTATAACTGGTAGCAACCCTACTACAGTTAGACAGGCCATTGAGCTATCTGCAATCCTGACTGAATCTCAGATCAGGAAAGGTAAACTTTTTCGAAAAAGTGACAAGAAACCAATCAAGGAATCAAAGACCATGGATGAACAGACTGGATCCCCTAAGAAGTCAAAGAAGCGAAAGGCTTCTCAGAACTTCTCCGTGGTCGCTCACAGTGGTCAAGCCATCCCCAACCAACCGGCTCAACCCCCTGCTAGGAAGCCCTACAACGGAACTGCACCCTTGTGCAACCAATGTAGCCTACATCATCATGCTGGTGTAAAGTGCCGCACATGCCAAGTATGTTGACTTATAGGTCATACAGCGAGGGTTTGCCCAACAGCAGCTGCACCAAAACAAGTTAACAACAATCCTGCTCAAGGTCGTTTTCCACCAGGTTCTTGCTTCAACTGTGGCGAGATGGGCCATTTCCGAAGAAATTGCCTAAAGCTTGCTAATGCGAATCCAGCACTGGGATGAGCATCTGGCCGATTGAAAGACAACACTGTTTAGAAATAATCAAGCTTTATATATTATTTTCTTTTGTTGTCAAGGTCCATGAAACAGTTGTTATCGTTGTTTATCAATAAAGCTTTTATTTTACAATGCAATATACAATTATTGATGTGGTTGCATGTGTAAACAACATATCCCCTACAATACCGACAATCAAGGAACCGTATCCCTTGAAGAATAGACTACCCCCAAAATTCTTCCACTTTATGATCTCTTGCGTTTTCCACTAAAATCCTAAGTACCCGTTTCTTCCAAGGAAAATGAAGTACAAGGCGCAAGTTACAACTCTGGACGAATACCCACTCCTTAATGGGGTACCTAAGGATATTCCCGTAAGTCCTTAATTGTTGTATACCTTAATGAGAATGTGGTGATTCCTTGTAATCAAAAATCGAATTTTTAGAAGATCATCCTATCTTTTCAGATAGATGCTTGAGGATGTTGAAGTCCATCAACTGGGTTCCTGGTATGCCTTGAATACCCATGTTCAAATCAACGCCTAGTTAATAACAATCAATAACAAGATAATAACAATTAATAACCAAGAAAACAATTATGTGATTTTGTTCTTATGTGTTCCCTTTTATGTTTTTGTGTGATCCAAATTATGTTATCCAAATCCTCGTAGAATTTTTCCATATCTTCGTATAAAGGATTCATAGTAGGATACCCAAAGGTACTACCTAAAATCCTTAATGGACTTCTACATTGTAGCTAAGTCCCTTGGATTATAAAGTACTACTCCATAATTAGACCCCTTGAGTGGTCTAGTTAAACAGATTGATCCAAAAATCTGGTTAGGAATATCATGTGATGATATAGCTGAAGGGACTCCTTGGTGGCCTAATTAAAAAGATCATCTGTCGATCTAATTAAAAGGACCCTATGGGAGTTGTCACACCCCGACCACGTGGAACATACAAAACGTGGCGGAAACATCGGGGCGTGTTGCAACAGAATTAATGTTTCATAACCATGGATATCAAAAGTGTTTCGTTTTATTAATCATTGAACAAATACATCGTTTGGAAATCTAAATACACTATTTAAACATAGTCTATCATTGTTATTTAGTCACTAAGGCCTTGTCCAGTCCTATGTGAGCATGCATCTTATCAATCGATATCATTCAACAATACCTGAAACATATGTGAAAACGAGGTCAGCAAAGAAATGCTGGCGAGTACATAGGTTTTGTAGGAGTGTCGAAATCATGGCTAGTTTAGATGTTGCAATACTTTATTTAAAAACCTTGTTTTGAAAAGAGTATAATATTGCAACTTAATTAACCAACTCAAATCAAGCGGGTTATAATTTGTAAAACCTCGTAGCCATGACTCTTAACTCGAAAACATTTGTTTTAGTAAATTATTTGGAAAAACAATGATAAGTTCAGGTGATATGTATAAATAAGAAAAATAATGCATGATTAAATGAATAACCATGTAAAATAAGTTTGTATAAGATAAGTTGTTTGTAAATAAATGTCTTGTGAAAAGTATGTTACTTGTATAAAATGTTCTATGTCTCAAACTGAAATGATTCAAATAACACTACAATATGTAATACCATACAAACACTTATATATAGGAAGTACCAGCGGCGTATCCACCATGCTTGTATCATATTACACACGCATTGTTACTTAATCACTTAATCCAAACCAAACCACCAAAGAAATGTTCATGTCAAATATAAATCATGTAATATGTATAACCAATCGTTAAAACATCGTGTGAAAACCCAATCGTTACCCAATCGTTACCCAATCGTTAAAACATCGTGTGAAAACCTATCGTTAATCGTTTAATTCGTTTTAGGTCGTGAAACTACTTATGTGATCGTCTCGCTAATAACATTCAAACCTTCGTGACTCGAATATACCTCGTCGCTTCTCGATTTCGCATTAACAAACCTCCATAGGGTAAGTTAATGTTTTCAGATTCAGTCGCTACCTACCATTGCCCACACATAACCACGGGGTAGTAAATAACGGGATTTGTCAGATCCTATGGTACCATAACCTAATACTGGTCGGCTTGATCATTGCTAATGAATGTCATTTGTTATGTAAACACAACCAACAAGTTTGTTCACTTTATAAAATCGTTATTAGTTTTGTATAAATCGTTTTAGTCGTTTTTGAAACCATCGTTATAACATCGAAAACATGTAGCACATATGAGTCACCCCAAAACAATTGAAAACAGTAAAATAGGGGAAGAATGTACTCGCCTGAGAATGCTTGGAGGTCTTGAACAACAACCAAACAAAGCTTGAGGGAGCACGGAATCAGTCGGCAAATCTAAAACTATATAAATAAACCGGACCTAAATCGGGAGATCGGATAGGATGAGGCTTGGTAAACCAAACGAGTGTTGGAACTCATATGATATGGTTTAACAAGGCCTACATACTACAATGAAACCAAACCTAAGTGCTATCGACCCATTACGACCCGTTTAGGTAGCTTATGCTACTTTAACGCGTCGTTCGCGTGAAACGCGTTCGGACCGTCTAACTAGTCCTATGACAAGTGTTATATGCCTAAACATGTTACATAATCAGTTATATGACAAAGGTTTAGGTTACATATGCTTATTTACCAATTATACATGAAAAGGGTATTCTGGTAATTTACCTAAGGCATATAAACTACCTATCATACAACTACTTAAACGATGTGACCATAGGGTATAACCTCGGAAGGTTATTCCCTACCTACTATGGTCACCTAATGTATTTGGTCGGATCCTAATGATCGACCAAATGGGTCGAGCTCGAAGGTATAGGCGATTTATTAGATCGCCTACCCTACGACTCTAGACAACGTGGTAATCAGTGGGCATAGTCCCAAGGGACTATGACCAACGTGATTACACTCACGTTGCGAAGTTCAAACGAACTTCGCATTGACCATTACTGGTCAACGCTGAAAGTCAAACAAAGTTTGACTTTCTGACTCGAAAAGCAATAAAATAAGGAAAAGAACGAAAGAATACTTACCCAGGGTCCCCGAATGCTAATCCCGACTTCAAGAACTCAGGTATGAAACAATGGTTTCAACTTAGAGCTCTCAAAATCAGAATTCTTGTAAGTTTTAAAGCAATGGGGGTGGGGTATTTATAGTATTCGGGTAACCGTTAAGATCATTTCTTGGAAAAGGGGAAACGATCAAGGCCGTACATGTGTTGGAACCTTATGGTGGCTAAAATTCCATCCTTATCACATGACTAGGCAATTGGGATTGTGTGGATGTGGATTAACCAGCTGCAACCTGCTGTTAAAACATTGAATCTGGTCTGCAGATAGGCTAGCGCACCGCTACACTAAAAGTGTAGCGCACCGCTAGCCAAAGTTTGGCAGAATTACACATTTGGTCCCTGAACTGTATTCAGCCCATTTTCGACACGTTTAAGGCCCGTTAACCCCATTTCAAAGCTCTAAAATGAAGTTAAAGTATAGGGAACTTAAAACATGTTCAAAAATATCTCGGATGTCGGTTCGTTTGGCCGTACGAACGCGATGTTCGCTTAATTACGACGGAATGCGCATAAGCGCGAAAAACGAACCAAATGACGCGACGAATGGATTTTTCTTAAGGCGAACACTAAAATATAATGTAGTCATGCTTACATAAATTTTTGGATGTCCGGATGTATTCAGAACGTAAGTTATGCGCTAAAATGCAAACTTGTGCACTTTTTGACACTTATAGTCCCTGAATGACACAAAAGTTTATTTTAGCATACCGAACACCTCAAAGCCTATTTCTAAGCTATGTGAAGGATATTTATGGTATGTTTAACTTATGGTCATGCTCCGGAAGGTCTGTTACAGTTCAAATTGGCATACTTTCGCAGTTTGTCAACTTTAGTCCCTGTAAGCGAATTAGCTTGTTTTTGCCATACCAAAGCCTTCAAAACTTATTTCTAAGTTATGTAAAGGTTATTTAAGGTATGTTAAGCCAATGTCACTATTCCGGAGTGTTTGTTGCATTAAACTGGTTATATTTACGCATCGGTGCGCGTATAACCTTCCAGAAAGCGATTTAGAGTTTGAAATCGAATAAGAATCGATATGTGCAAATGATACACATATTTTTACAAATCCCAAGTATGAAATATAATATTTCATTGGTTTGGTATTTGTTTGATGGCCGTGGAGGCACAGGTGTTACAGTCTCCCCTACTTTAGGAAATTTCGTCCCGAAATTTATTTAGAGGAAACTTGTGAGAGCTTGAAAATATGAAGTTGAAAAGATCAAACAACATTGGTTAGGGTTCTGAACTTCTAGTAACCTTTAATAACATCATGATTGCAATGTAAGAGGGATACTTATATACAAGTATATGAAGCGTCATTGGTGCGTCCACCGTACCTCCATTACATCGTTCTCATTTCGTTATTGTTGTCACTATCGGTTCTTACACATGCTAAATCTTACTGTGGTTTCTGCGCATGGAATTTCATAGTTTATGTATGCATCCATAACTACGTACTTCCTTGCATAGTCCACACAGTGCATTTGATAATGTGTAGGGTAAAACCAAATGAACAATCCTGTGATGAGTGTAACTAGACCGCCATTGAGTCCTTTTGATTAAATCAATGAATGATCTAAATAGACTATCAAGGAGTCTGTTCAGCTACATCACTAGATGCCGTTTTCTAACCAAATTGTGAATCAATCTTTTAGGCTAGACCACTAAGAGGGTCTCTTATGAATCATGGAGTGGTACTATATAACCCAAGGGTCTTAACTACCAGGTAGAAGCCCATAAGGATTTAAGGTAGTACCTTTTTGAAAATCCTACTATGAATCCCTCATATGAAGATATGAAAGATTCTATGAGGATCTGAAAATCGGATCACACAAAAACATAGAGGAGAACACATAACACATAACACATAACACATAATCGCTTATTCGTATAATCGTTTAATCGTATAATCGTTTAATTTGTTATCTTTGGACATGGGTATTTAAAGCATACAAGGAATCCAATCCGTGGATTTCATTTGGCACTTTAAATATTTTCAAGAATCTAACTATGAAGATAGGAAGATCTTAAAAGGAATTCGGTTTGTCCTAATTGAGTTGTAATGTACATTTTAAGGTGTACAAGGAATTCAATCAGGGCTCCGATGTCAACGAAGGTGTTGATCGTGGTCGGCTCGGGACATGAATAGACCAAGATGTCATTAATAACAACAATGACGAACTGATCCAAATAAGGCTTGCAGACTTTATTTATTAAGTCCATGAAGATGGCTGGAGCATTTGTCAACCCAAAAGGCATGACTGTAAACTCGTAATGGCCATACTTCGTGCTGAAAGCCGTTTTGGGAATATCTTCTTCGAGAATACGAAGTCGATGATACCCAGAACGCAAATCGATCTTGGAAAAGCATGTAGCGCTCTGCAGTTGATCGGAGAAATCGTTGATTTAAGGTAGGGGGATATCGATTCTTGATGGTAAGCTTACTAGGCTTACGTTAATCGATATACATTCGAAAGGATCCATTTTTCTTTTCACAAGGAGAACAGGAGTTTCTCCAAGGTGAAAAGTTCGGACGGATGAATCCTTTATCAGACAACTCTTGAAGCTGTTTTGATAATTCTTGCATCTCGAACGGTGCAAGACGATAAGATACTTTAGGTTTAAAAGAAACCAGCGTTAGAGGTTCTTAGGGAGATCTCAAGTGATCGTAAAAATGACAGAACCACACGAGTAGTTTTTGTCTTAGTGTTGACATCACAAGGTTGGATCAAACATTCATACAATTGCATTAGTTAAAAATAAAAACCACAAATTTTTATTTATATAACAACCGCATTGTCTTTAAATGTTACAAGATAACAACCAGAGGAAATCACAAAATACTAAAAGTTCACTCCTTCATCATCGATTGCCTCATTGATGTTAAACACTCGACCACGTGCTGGATTCACATTGACGTTGACGTTCGCATTCGGGTTTGCGTTAGCATTTGCATTCACCAGTCTCGGACAGTTGGGGCGAAAGTGACCAATCTCTCCGCAGTTGAAACATGAACCCAGAGGAAATCTCGCTGCATTCCCTTGAACCGGAGCTTGAACCTGAACAGCCCGATTTTGTCCCAGACGACAAATATTGGCCAAATGCCCAAGTCTACCACACGTTGTGCATTTCTTGCAATCTTGCTGTGCAAAGTGATGACCGTTGCAACGGGCACAATGTGGTGCGGTACCAGCATATGCCTTCTTTGCATGTGGCTGAGCCGGTGGATTCTGCAGGTTCTGAGCAGTCTGTGCTGTAACAGCAAAATTTTGGGCACCCTTCCGCTTCTTTGATTTCTTCGATGTCTCACCTTCCTCACCCTTCCCCTTATCCTTCTTCTTGTCCTTTCCAGAATCGGTTGCCTTCTTTTTATCACCCTTGCGGGTGAGTGTACCCTTTCTGACTTGAGACTCAGTCAGGGTAGCTGACAACTCGATTGCTTGACGAAGGGTGGTAGGATTAACACCGATCAAAATATCCATAATAGAATCGGGTAAACCATCTATGTATCTCTCGATCGCTTTCTCCAGAGGGGTAACCATGGTGGGACACAATAGACTGAGTTCTTCAAAACGATCCGTGTACGCACGGTGTTCAGCCCCATCTTGCTTTAAGTCATCAAACTCTCGTTCCAAAACTCGAATCTCGTGACGGGGACAAAACTCCTTCATCATGAGAGCCCGAAGCTCCGCCCATGTTTGTGCCAACGCCACTTCGGCACCCCTATCTCGCATAACACCATTCCACCAAGTAAGCGCTCGCTTTTCAAACACACTCGAAGCAAATTCCACCTTACGCGCATCCTGACACTGCACATGTCTGAATGTGCTCTCGATACTCTCAAACCACTGTAGGAGCGCAGTTGCTCCTTGAGACCCAGAAAACTTAAGTGGCTTCGCAGAATTGAAGTTCTTGAAATTACACGGTGCATTATTGTTGTTGTTGTTGCTGTTGTTGTACATCTCGTGGACTTGGGTTACAACACCGGGAACCACAGCAGCCACCTGTTGAGAGATCAGGGCTGCGAGTTCTTCAATAGTAAAAGTCCGAGTATCGGTTCGGGTATCGCGTCGAGGAGGCATTGTCTGAGAAGGAAACGAGTGAGAGAATTAGACGAAAAGAATGAGATGAAACAAATCTGATGAAAGCAAGGATAGTGGTCATTTGTTTGTTACTTCAAAGCAACAAACGACACACAGAACTAATCAAAGTAAATGGGTAAAAATAATGTATCGCGAAGACATGCTCGCCTATAAGTGAACACTCACCCCAAGAATTCCCAGGTAAGCACAACTGGTCTCGCGTCTGATGAGATGTATACGAAGTGCTTGCCTAGACAGAAAACTCAGAATACAGGCATTTACCCTTCCAGTTTGCACGTGTTCACATTATTTAAAACCCAAAACCTTGACGAAGTTTTGAAAACTCAAAGAGGTTCAAAACCATATAACAGAGGGTTCAAAACCTAGAAATTAATCATCCTAGAACAGATGATTAGTTTTCAAAGCGGTTTTGAAATTTATGTTCTTGTTGTGGTTGTCACCTAAGGATAAGTGACGGTATTGTTTTATGACTAAACGCAAGTAAACTCGCGTTAGGGTCCTAAGAAGGTTATAGACTAGGTCAAAGCATTACTAATTACTAATAACCTAATTCCCTATAACCATTGGCTCTGATACCATCTTTTCTGTCACACCCCGACCACGTGGAACATACAAAACGTGGCGGAAACATCGGGGCGTGTTGCAACAGAATTAATGTTTCATAACCATGGATATCAAAAGTGTTTCGTTTTATTAATCATTGAACAAATACATCGTTTGGAAATCTAAATACACTATTTAAACATAGTCTATCATTGTTATTTAGTCACTAAGGCCTTGTCCAGTCCTATGTGAGCATGCATCTTATCAATCGATATCATTCAACAATACCTGAAACATATGTGAAAACGAGGTCAGCAAAGAAATGCTGGCGAGTACATAGGTTTTGTAGGAGTGTCGAAATCATGGCTAGTTTAGATGTTGCAATACTTTATTTAAAAACCTTGTTTTGAAAAGAGTATAATATTGCAACTTAATTAACCAACTCAAATCAAGCGGGTTATAATTTGTAAAACCTCGTAGCCATGACTCTTAACTCGAAAACATTTGTTTTAGTAAATTATTTGGAAAAACAATGATAAGTTCAGGTGATATGTATAAATAAGAAAAATAATGCATGATTAAATGAATAACCATGTAAAATAAGTTTGTATAAGATAAGTTGTTTGTAAATAAATGTCTTGTGAAAAGTATGTTACTTGTATAAAATGTTCTATGTCTCAAACTGAAATGATTCAAATAACACTACAATATGTAATACCATACAAACACTTATATATAGGAAGTACCAGCGGCGTATCCACCATGCTTGTATCATATTACACACGCATTGTTACTTAATCACTTAATCCAAACCAAACCACCAAAGAAATGTTCATGTCAAATATAAATCATGTAATATGTATAACCAATCGTTAAAACATCGTGTGAAAACCCAATCGTTACCCAATCGTTACCCAATCGTTAAAACATCGTGTGAAAACCTATCGTTAATCGTTTAATTCGTTTTAGGTCGTGAAACTACTTATGTGATCGTCTCGCTAATAACATTCAAACCTTCGTGACTCGAATATACCTCGTCGCTTCTCGATTTCGCATTAACAAACCTCCATAGGGTAAGTTAATGTTTTCAGATTCAGTCGCTACCTACCATTGCCCACACATAACCACGGGGTAGTAAATAACGGGATTTGTCAGATCCTATGGTACCATAACCTAATACTGGTCGGCTTGATCATTGCTAATGAATGTCATTTGTTATGTAAACACAACCAACAAGTTTGTTCACTTTATAAAATCGTTGTTAGTTTTGTATAAATCGTTTTAGTCGTTTTTGAAACCATCGTTATAACATCGAAAACATGTAGCACATATGAGTCACCCCAAAACAATTGAAAACAGTAAAATAGGGGAAGAATGTACTCGCCTGAGAATGCTTGGAGGTCTTGAACAACAACCAAACAAAGCTTGAGGGAGCACGGAATCAGTCGGCAAATCTAAAACTATATAAATAAACCGGACCTAAATCGGGAGATCGGATAGGATGAGGCTTGGTAAACCAAACGAGTGTTGGAACTCATATGATATGGTTTAACAAGGCCTACATACTACAATGAAACCAAACCTAAGTGCTATCGACCCATTACGACCCGTTTAGGTAGCTTATGCTACTTTAACGCGTCGTTCGCGTGAAACGCGTTCGGACCGTCTAACTAGTCCTATGACAAGTGTTATATGCCTAAACATGTTACATAATCAGTTATATGACAAAGGTTTAGGTTACATATGCTTATTTACCAATTATACATGAAAAGGGTATTCTGGTAATTTACCTAAGGCATATAAACTACCTATCATACAACTACTTAAACGATGTGACCATAGGGTATAACCTCGGAAGGTTATTCCCTACCTACTATGGTCACCTAATGTATTTGGTCGGATCCTAATGATCGACCAAATGGGTCGAGCTCGAAGGTATAGGCGATTTATTAGATCGCCTACCCTACGACTCTAGACAACGTGGTAATCAGTGGGCATAGTCCCAAGGGACTATGACCAACGTGATTACACTCACGTTGCGAAGTTCAAACGAACTTCGCATTGACCATTACTGGTCAACGCTGAAAGTCAAACAAAGTTTGACTTTCTGACTCGAAAAGCAATAAAATAAGGAAAAGAACGAAAGAATACTTACCCAGGGTCCCCGAATGCTAATCCCGACTTCAAGAACTCAGGTATGAAACAATGGTTTCAACTTAGAGCTCTCAAAATCAGAATTCTTGTAAGTTTTAAAGCAATGGGGGGTGGGGTATTTATAGTATTCGGGTAACCGTTAAGATCATTTCTTGGAAAAGGGGAAACGATCAAGGCCGTACATGTGTTGGAACCTTATGGTGGCTAAAATTCCATCCTTATCACATGACTAGGCAATTGGGATTGTGTGGATGTGGATTAACCAGCTGCAACCTGCTGTTAAAACATTGAATCTGGTCTGCAGATAGGCTAGCGCACCGCTACACTAAAAGTGTAGCGCACCGCTAGCCAAAGTTTGGCAGAATTACACATTTGGTCCCTGAACTGTATTCAGCCCATTTTCGACACGTTTAAGGCCCGTTAACCCCATTTCAAAGCTCTAAAATGAAGTTAAAGTATAGGGAACTTAAAACATGTTCAAAAATATCTCGGATGTCGGTTCGTTTGGCCGTACGAACGCGATGTTCGCTTAATTACGACGGAATGCGCATAAGCGCGAAAAACGAACCAAATGACGCGACGAATGGATTTTTCTTAAGGCGAACACTAAAATATAATGTAGTCATGCTTACATAAATTTTTGGATGTCCGGATGTATTCAGAACGTAAGTTATGCGCTAAAATGCAAACTTGTGCACTTTTTGACACTTATAGTCCCTGAATGACACAAAAGTTTATTTTAGCATACCGAACACCTCAAAGCCTATTTCTAAGCTATGTGAAGGATATTTATGGTATGTTTAACTTATGGTCATGCTCCGGAAGGTCTGTTACAGTTCAGATTGGCATACTTTCGCAGTTTGTCAACTTTAGTCCCTGTAAGCGAATTAGCTTGTTTTTGCCATACCAAAGCCTTCAAAACTTATTTCTAAGTTATGTAAAGGTTATTTAAGGTATGTTAAGCCAATGTCACTATTCCGGAGTGTTTGTTGCATTAAACTGGTTATATTTACGCATCGGTGCGCGTATAACCTTCCAGAAAGCGATTTAGAGTTTGAAATCGAATAAGAATCGATATGTGCAAATGATACACATATTTTTACAAATCCCAAGTATGAAATATAATATTTCATTGGTTTGGTATTTGTTTGATGGCCGTGGAGGCACAGGTGTTACAGGAGTCTAGTCACCCTCATCACAGGTTTGATTTTTTTCTTCCCCTAAACAATTACAAAACAAACTGTGCGGACTGTGCAAGGAATTACGTAATTATGGATGCATACATAATTATGGAATTTAGTGCACAGAAATCACAGCAAGTTCTGTCATGTATCTAGAGTTAACCCAATTCATTTCCAACTCTGATGAAGCAAGCATTGAAAATGACTCCGTATGTTCATTTTCGTTTCTAAATATTTTCCGTTGAGGAAATGAATATCCGTTTGTGAAATCCCTCATTTCCAACTCTGATGAAGCAACCGTTGAAAATGACTCTGTCTGTTCACTTTCGTTTCTGAAGATTATCCGTTGAGGAAATGAATATCCGTTTGTTTAATCCTCCATTTCCAACTCTGATGAAGCAACCGTTGAAAATGACTCTGTCTGTTCACTTTCGTTTCTGAAGATTACCCGTTGAGGAAATGAATATCCGTTTGTTTATCCTTTTCATTTCCGTTTCTGAGGAAGCAACCATTGAAGATGACTCCGTCTGTTCACTTTCGTTTCTGAAGATTACCCGTTGAGGAAATGAATATCCGTTGTTTAATCCTTCATTTCCGCTTCTGAAGAATACTCGTTGAGGAAAATGACTCCGTCCGTTCATTTTCATTTATGAAGAATGTCCGTTAAGGAAATGACAGGATTATGCCTTGCATATCTCTGGTGGATTATTTACAAAGTCATAGACAGACTCCTACGAATAAATTTCGGGACGGAATTTCCTAAAGTAGGGGAGACTGTGACACCTGTGTCACTGTGACCATTAAACAAATACCAAACCAATGAAATATTGTATTTCATACTTGGGATTTGTATAAATATGTGTATCTTTTGCACATATCAATTCTTGTTTGATTTCAAGCTTTAAATCGCTTTCTGGAGAGTTATACGCAAACTGGTGCGTAAACGTAATCAGTTTAAACACGAAAAATACTCCAGAACATCAACATATAACCTTTACATAACTTAGAAATAAGTTTTGAAGGCTTTGGTATGGCAAAATCAGGTTAATTCGCTTACAGGGACTAAATTTGACAAACTGCGAAAGTATGACGATTCGTACTGGAACATACATTCCAGAACATGACCATAAGTTAAACATACCATAAATATCCTTTACATAGCTTAGAAATAGGCTTTGAGGGGTTTGCTGTGCTAAAATAAACTTTTGGGTCATTCAGGGACTAAAAGCGTCAAAAAGTGCACAACTTTGCATTTTCGCGCATAACTTACATTCTGAATACATCAGGACATCCAAAAATTTAAGTAACCACTAAAATATTATGTTTTAGTGATTGGCTCGTCAAAAATCCATTCTTCACGCAATTTGGACCGTTTTTGCGTTCGTTAAGACTTCCGTCGTAATTTACCGAACAACGCAACCGTACGACCAAATGAGCCGACATCCAAGATATTTTTGAGCACATTTTAAGTTTCCTATACTTTAACTTCATTTTAGAGCTTTGAAATGGGGTTAACGGGGCTTAAACGTGTAAAAAATGCATCGAAAACCAAGTTTGGGGCTTCAGGGGCTAAAACTGTCATTTCTGAAAGTTGTTGGCCTGCAGGTCCCTTATGGACTGTATGGAGACTTGCTTACGGTCCGTAAGCAGGTGCCAGACTAGCAGAATGTGTTTTCCAGCTTGATCCAGCTGTTACCCACCTTTAATCTCACTTGCACATGGTTTTGGGCAATACTAGGGGCTCTAATGGTTTCATAAAACTAGGGGCTTGAGGTGTATGGATGGGATTGAAGCACGGTTTTCGAGGAACGATCTTAACGGTCCTAGAAATCCTATAAATACCCCTCAAGTTCACAACTCTAAAACCCACACCTTTGAAATCTGAATTGTTCTCTAAGTTGATGTGTTAATCACTTCATACATGAGAATATTCGGATCAAAACTTCCGTTCTTAGACCCGTTGTAAGTCCTCTTTCGTTCTTTTAGCGTTTTCTGCGTTGGCCAGTTTATGGTCAACACGAAGTTCGGTTGAACTTCGTAACGTGAGCGTAATCACGACGGCTATAGTCCCTTGTGACTATACCTACTGATTACCACGTTGCCTAGGCTCAGTGACGAGTCGTAGTTTCGGCCAAAATACGTATTCTTGCGTATTTTGTAACCAAACTACTTTTAGGTATCAAAACTGTTTGTTTTGAAACCAAACTTGTTTTCTAACTTAGGTAAGCATGTTTTAACAAGCTTAGCTCATCACTTTTTAGATTAGTGCTTGTGTAGAGTCGTAAGTCAAGCGGACTAAACACCCGCTTAGACTTACGAATTAGACCCGTTTGGTCGATCTTTAGGATCCGACCAAACAAATTAGGTGACCATAGTTGTATAGGGAATAACCTTCCGAGGTTATACCTTATGGTCACGTCGTTTAGTTAGTAGTATGATAGGTAGTTTATATGCCTTAGGTTTATTACCAAAATGCCCTTTTTACGCCAAAATCTACTTTAAAGCATATGTAACATAATTTTTGATATCTAAACTGATTTGGCAACAATATTAGACATGTTAAGGCATATTTTACTCATCATAGGGCTAGTTAGGCGTTCTGAACGCGTTTTACGCAAACGACGCGTTAAAGTAGCATAAGCTACCTAAACGGGTCGTAATAGGTCGTAAGCACTTAGGTTAGGTTCCATTGTAGTATGTAGGCTTTGTTAAACCATATTACATGAGTTTCCATACTCATTTGGTTTACGAACCCTCATTCTATCCGATCCTCCGATTTAGGTCCGGTTTATTAACATAGTTACCTATATTAGGCGCCGTTTGATCCCGTGATCTTCTAGCTTTGCTTGGTGGTTATCCTAGGACTATTGAGCAATCTCAAGTGAGTACATAGACCCCTCTTTTACTGTTTTCAAACTGTTTTGGGGTGAAACACATGTGCCTACTTGTTACTTTCGTGCTTTCCTGTTTTCACATCATATACTTGCTATGTTCATTAGTACATCTATAGTACATGATTTACATTACATTATTTTCCTATGTATGTTTACTTAGCATACTTAGTACATTCTTTTACTTTACATTACTGCTATGTATGTTGACTGAGCATGCTAGCACATTGATTTACATGACTTTTTTGCTTTGTATGTTAACTTAGCATACTTAGTACATTGTTTTACATTACAATTTGTTGCATATGCTCATCCAGCATATGAACACATTATATTACATTTTGAACCGTTTGTAACTATTTGACTATGTGAACCGTTGTAACCAATTTACTATGTGAACCGTTGTAATCATTTGATTATATGAACCGTTTGTAACGGTTGAACCGTGTGAACTGTATTTGACCATACATAAACATTTCTACAATTGTTAAACATTTCATCTTGGTGGCCGTTTGGTAAGTGATTTAAGTAACGAGGCGACGTGTAATACGATAAAAACATGGTGGATACGCCGCTGGTACTTCCTATACATAAGTGCTTTTATGGTATTACATATCCTAGCGTTATTTAAACCATTTCAGTTTAGACATATTACATTTACAACACATTTTCACGTAAACATCGTTTTACAAATAACTTAACTTATACAAACTCATTTTACTTGGTTATTCACTTAACCATACGTTATTCTTTTATACATATATATCATTTGACTTATCCATTGCTTTTCAAATGATTTATGAAAGGAAACACTCAACAAGACTCATGACTACTTTTTTATTAAACAGTTTCTTTAAACTCAAGTCATGAATCCTATTTTCACAAAACATATGTATCTCACAGACATTTTTATGCTGACGTACCTATTTTCACATGTGTTTTCAGAAAATGTTGCATAGGATGATCGAGACACACTTAGGTGGACCTGTGCCTTAGTGACTTAAAACGAAGCAAGAACTAGTTAAATTATGTTATGTACTCTTTGTTTCTTGTTTAAGACAATGTAACTCTCTTGTTTGATAAATAAAATGTAACTTTATTTTCCATGGTTGTGAAACAATTAATTCTGTTACAACACTCCCCGACGTTTCCGCCACGTTTTGTTGTTTTACGTGGTCGGGGTGTGACATATCCTGCACCCCGAATAATCTTCAATGTTGAGCAGTTTCGGTGGTTTTTGCATGGTTCCTAGTTCATTCTCCATATTCACATTCTGGGCTATACTTGCTGGAGTTTGAACAGTCATACCTCCTCCGAAAAATGCATTGTAAAACTCTTGGTTGTCCATTTTATACTTTGAAAAATGTATCGAAATTTTTTTTAAGTTTTGAAAAATCTCAATTTCAAGCGATCTGGACTTTCAAACGACCTGGACTTCAAACGAACTGAATTTCAAACGATCTGATATGTTTCAAACGACTTGGATAGTTTTAAACGACCTGAACTATCCAACTCGTGCGAAGTGACAATTTTCTGTTTAAAAATTTCAGTTCGTGCGAACTGATTACTCAAGTCGTGCGAAGTGACAAATTTCTGTTTAAAAATTCCAGTTCGAGTCAATACGAGTCAATCTGAGTCAAATCTGAGTCTCTAGAAAGGCGGAAACAGACTAGAAACCGTCAATCAGTGTTAGAATAGAAGTAGAAGAGTAGAAAGTCACTTTAAACATGTTTTCCATTCATATAAAACGTTTTCGTACAGAGAGAAATCGACAGCACTTCATGGCAAGATTCTCTGGAATGTTACAAATGAAAAACACCACTTGCCTATTTATAGGCTGTCCAGATCGCACGAGGTATCACATCCACATCGCACGAACTGGCAACTTCCAGTTCGTGTGACCTGACCTTACAAATGTCAGTTCGTGCGAACTGGCCTCAAAACATATAAACTTTACATTTTTGACATTTTTACACATAATTGACACGACATAGACTGATGACGTAGGCGATAGACATTATGCACCAACAAAACTAAATATTAAACTAAAACTAGACTAAATACGAAAGAAGGCAAAGACGATTCTTATATGATGAACGAGACCACCTAGACTAGAATCCTGGATTGATTTTAAAGAGATTACTGATTAAGTTAACTGCATAATTTATGGAACCGGGATCTTATAGTACTAAACCTATTAAGACACCAACTAAGCCCCTCAACCCTTCTCGAGGTGAAACTTATGGCGCTACCTAGGCCGTTAATCCTACCAGTTATTAGACGTCTTTCCAGTTGTCTAATTATTGTGTAAGTACCCTAATATTGACCTACTCTATTCCAATCATAGATCTAGGGTAGTTTAGCTTCTTGATTTGACTTGATAGACTAATAAACCGACAGGGCAACTAAGGCACGACCTTTTCTAAGGACTGTCTAAAGCAATTCTCCGGTTAAGACCTATCAATAGCCCCGCACCTTCCAGCTATTGGGACTAGTAGAACACTAAAATCTAGTAAATTACCAACAATTACTTCTAGGGTTATTTGCGCCAAATTCACCCTAAAGAGTTAAGATTTATTACGTGATATAGACACTCACCAAAATTCTAAAACCCTAGCATGACTCTATATTGTGATAAAGACCGTCACTAAGAATCATACGAAGCAAGTGATAATAATGAACCAAATCAAAGTACGCATGCATATCAAATCAATAGACTAAACTGTTCACTAAACACAATTAATCCATAATATTAATGCAAATAACGAAAAAGGTAAAAACTTCATATCAATCCATTCATCAAAGTCTAGGTGGCATAAATGTTTAGCCAAGCATGTCAATAAATGAAAACAAATCAAAGATAATCAAACACGAATTCATTGTAACAAGTTTCAAGAAAGAAATCGACAAAACAAGGGATTGGAAAACCCGAGAAATTCTTTGATTCTTTCAGCATCGCGTGGCGCGACAATATAGATATCCAGAAAATACTTGTTTAATGGTGACGGGGCGCCACAGGTATGATGTGTTGCCATGGCGCGATGCCACGGCTCTTTTTTCACAGCCTTGCACGAAATTTGCCCAGCTCTAACTTCTCAAAACTCTCAAAAATTATTCTAACTCCTTTAAACTTGTTTCGGGACTTGGTGTTTCAGCATTTTGGCTCGTTTTCACTCCATTTTCAGCAATATTTAGTACCAAGGCCTGTAAAACTCGAATTTATCAATAGTACGCACATTCTAACTAAAACGGAACTAAAAAGTAACGGAAACTATACAAACAATACACGAATAAAGCATGTATTTTGCAATACATCAAATATCCCCACACTTACTCTTTTTTCGTCCTCGAAAAAGAATTATGCAACGGAATCAGAGATGAATAGTCACTCGGGTCAAAAGTATATTTATATTTTATTAAAACCAAAGCTTGCGTTAGCCGCGATTGCGAATATACTTGTCCATTTAAACCCAAATCCAGTCTCAAGCCCTTATCATGTGAATTTAATTTAAGTGCGGTCAATCTACCTATGGTCTCACGCTAGAATCTATAGTCCACCTACGCCCGCCTCAAGCTTATAGAACTAAAGGAACGATCACTGGACCAATTCCCAACCGTCTTATATCAAAACCAAGAGAATTTACAATCAATTTTTTTTTCTTTTTTCCATTGTTTTTCATCGCTTTTCTTTTTTTTTCTATTTTTCAATGAGCGTAGACGTTGCTTTCCCTAACCAAGAGGTATTCCGGCTGTAGAGTCACTATCCCCAACTCGGATGACTTAGGCTTCGGTACTTTTTACTTTTCTTTGCAAGGTCGATTTCACACACCTTAGCGGTAATCCGGTTGTAAAGTCGCTATCTCCAACCCAGACTACATAGAAATGCGTTACTTTCATTCAGTTTCTAGCTCATTTTTTTATATTTTTTTCTATTTTTGCATGATCACAAACTCTAACGGTTTTAACTTATAATGGTGCCCCTTATACTCTTATTGGCGGTTTCAATTTCCCATATTTCCCAAGCGAAAACCCACTAGTAGACCGACAATTAAGGTGTATTAACTCAAAGGGACTTAAAACCAAACCCGGGCCAATCCACATATCCCTAACTAGATACAAGCTCGATTTATTTAAATCTCATATTATTATTATTCGAACCCAAGCAAAAATTCATCTTTTCTATCATTTTTCGTTTTAATATGCAAACTTCTCATTTCAAAGGACATTTTTCTAATTTTTCAATTTTTTTTTTTGGATATTTTTCAATTTTTTAATTTTTTTTTTTTTTGTATTTTTCAATTTAAGACTTGATTATTTACATGTATC
Source organism: Helianthus tuberosus (assembly GCA_030545235.1). NCBI lineage: Eukaryota > Viridiplantae > Streptophyta > Magnoliopsida > Asterales > Asteraceae > Helianthus > Helianthus tuberosus. The sequence goes on along the minus strand of JARYGA010045790.1, from coordinate 12,419 downwards.
CCATCCCCACACTTAGAGATTGCATTGTCCCTAATGCAAGAACGGAAATACGGCTCAAGAACTACCTAAACACTAAAAACTGCAAATGAAATAGATAAATAAATACAACAACAAAAAGGGAAACGACTTAGCTGAATATGTGAGACTGTCAAAGTGCCAGTCGTTTCCACATAAGCTCTCCAATTAGAAACGCGCTCAGCAAACAACTCCTAATCTCGGACACGCGAACGAAAGCGGCTACTACAATCAACCTATCAATCACCATCAACAAACTATCAAAGCATAGTAATATATATCATCAAAATATCATCAGTTTCAACCATATGCCAACCCATCCTTCCCAACTAACCTGTTTAACGTGTATTAATATCAGTATAGACCAACAAATGAGGATCAAAAACAGCATAAAAGAAAAATCAAACAAAAGATATAGTCAGTTGCTGCTTCTGCATCCTCATGCCATCCCACACTAATCCTGCTCCTACTCACTGGCATACTCCTCACTGCCCTGCTGTCGTCCAGCTGCCCTAGAGCTACTCTCACCAAACACGTGAAACGGGGGATCCGGATCAAACCTCGCACCAGCACCAGCCGGGCCACCCTGCTGCCTCGGCTGAAAGAAGTCTGGGATCCCCATCATGTGAGTGCTCATCATGTACCTGAGAGCATCATCCTGCCTCTCCTGACCCAACTGAATCGCCTCAATAAGATGCTCCAATCTGTCAAATCTCTGCTCAACATAGCCAGAGAGTGATTGCAAAGTGAGGGGCTCAGGTGGAGGCTGCCTCCTCGGATACTGATGTGCAGGTAGCTCGTGGCGCTGTAGTGGCCGCTATCAGTGTGTAGGGTCAACCTGAATCATCACATCCTCAGCTGGATGTCCCTCCGGCGGCTGCACCTGTGCGCCCTGTCTAATCGGCTCCCAGCCGTAAGGCTCAGTCCACGACACTATACCTGCCTGCTGTAGCTCTCTCATCCCAAATGTCACCGTCTTGGGACCCTCGTGTAGAAATTGGGGAACATACTTAGTGAACACCCCCAAATTTTGTGCAATCCGAGTAATATAGGGGCCCATATCTAAACCAGCCCGAGGACCACCTCGACGTCCTCTACTAAACGAATCTGCTAAGACCGTAGCCAGATTCATATCACGGTTCTCCACACGGCACATGAGAATGAACAATTCTATCCAATTCGCCTTGTTTTCCCCCAACTTCCGACCCACCAATGTAGTAGACAAAATCTTCAAAACATACCTATAAATTGGGTTACGAACTGAAGTGATCAGGTTCGTAACCGCGAACGGGTGGTCGAAAATCGTTTTCCAAAAATTCCGCAGCTCAGTACTCCCAACACTGTAATCCCTAGTCGTAGAATAGGCACCCCTCAAATGAGTAACAAATCCCGGCTGCTTCACTTCCTCCCCAGTATAAAACCCTGACACTATGGCAAACCTCGCCATATTCATCTCAAAAACTTGCCTACCCAAACTGAAAGACACAGCTGTGTCCTGCTCAAACATTCCCTCCTTATGCATCCATGTGCTGTGAAACTCCAGCACCAGCTCCTCATACTGAGGCTGCGTACACTCCAACACATCGGTCAACTTCGGACCCAAAAGGTCCAACACTTCCTGCTTCGATCCTATTTCACTCAACCACAGCCAATCTATCACCCTGTACTGAAGCAAATCAGTATTCTTCAATTTATCATACTTATTCCACTCCGGTGAACTTGGCTCGAACTTCAATATCAGGTGATGGGCTCTATTACATTTCCTATCTGGAATAAAATTATAAGATGTTTGATACTCGATCTTTCTCAACTTAGGATCATCGGCAGCTATCTGAATGATCGGGGTCTCTTTTAGAACCGGGTCTTGCTGGGGTGGATCCTGTTGTGGTGCTGTCTGTCCCGCACCTGTTTTTCGAGACCTACATCTGCGCGAACTGCTAGCCATGTCTGCAAAACAGATATAATCTAGACAAAACAAGCAGACAATCAGTAATAACAAACTATTTTTGGTATTTTTCATTTTTTAATTTTTTTGAGTTTTTTTGAATTTTTTTTTATTTTTTTATAAATTTTATCGAAAAAGATTAGAATAGCTGTATAGCATTTCATTCGTGGCTAATTCAGAAAAATAAAGCTGAAATAAAGACCGCGTTACCTTATTACAAATGTTAAGTGTTAGTTAAACTCGCCCGAATGGAGATTGAGTACGGGCGAGCTTAAATCACTTGTACGCGCAAGTTAACCTAAAAACAACTAACTACGACTCAAACTAGACTAAAACTAACTAACAAGACACTAAACTGGACTCAATGTACACTACCCCCCTCGGCACTTTAATTGTCCGCAATTAAAACGAGTGCCTAAACAAGACATTGAAGTCCAACCTTGCTTAAAAAATCAGTTGCTTTTTAGTTTTAAAGTCAAAATTCTAGCGATTGAAAAAGTCCGCCTAGTTAAAGGAGGGTTTTCCGTTTGCAAAAATTTTGTTTCATATGCAAGGTTAAACTTCACTCGCTAATATCCCCAAACCATTCAAGCATCAAGCAAAGCGGGTTCCATAACCAACCCGACAAACATATCTACCCCGAAACCAAACCACAAACCAATTCCAAAATTGAGTGTAAACCATATTAAAGTTGAAAACTTTAGTATGCATTAGTGAAACGGTTCAAACCAATGAATAAATCTGATGTTTAGCTCAAAAATTTACCCAACCGAATCCCCACACTCAATTTTTGCAATCCCGAGCCTAAGATATCACCAACATAGCAAGCATACCCCAACCCGAGCCATCCGCAACCCGCAAATACTCAAATACCCAAACCAATCCCATGCCGCAACCTTGAACTAAACGAGCTAACCTAAGAACACTAGATGTGAACTAAGTCGGTTCGACACCAGACTGACCCACCAAAGAGACCACACAATGGACTCGACACGGACTAAGACTTCTTGACCGATCCACATCAAAGACACAAGACTGACTCGATTAAATGGACAAACAAAACCAACTAGAGTGACTCAACATAGAACACACCATATTGACTCGAAACCACCCGACATAAACGACTCGACTGACCCGACAAACATCATTACCCAATGACTCAACTAAAACCTACGGACCAACACAAGAGACTAAACAACATAAACGGAATAATAATGCAGAAAAACCATACCTGAATCGTTGATTTTTGTAAGAAAAAACTTGTAATTTTCGTTAATGGGTGAGCCCCGAATCGATGGGTTTCAGCGGATAGATAGTAGGTTTTGTTGCTGGGTTTTGTTGTGTGAAGAAAACCGACCACAGAGATGGTTTCAGGGTAAGATATGGGGGCGTGAAGGTGGAGATATGGTGGTTTGAGGTGGGATCGGCGATATGGCGGTGGTAAAGGGGTTTGGTGTGAGTTTGGGGAAAAGTCATGAAAAGGGGATTTTTAAACGATCTGGGCACTGGTCGTTCGCCGCCAAGGATAATAAGGGGGGTTGTGGCGTGACGCCATAGCTCAGTTCAAACTGGGGGTTTAATTTAAGTGGTCGCGTCACGCGACTGAGGAAGTTCCATGTTGTGGCGTGCCGCCACGGCACAGTTCAAAACGAATATCTGACCCTAGGGGTCGCGTAGCGCCACAGGTGATGCTGTTTTGTGGTGGCGCGACGCGAGGGAGGTTTTTTTACAGAAAGGTGCGTAAAAATTCCAGTTTTATGACTTAGAAAAATTTCTAAGTGTTACTAAACCTTCCCCAAACCATCCCAAATTTTTTCTAAGTGTCGGGACTTACTTGGAATGTCGTTTTCTTCTCAAATTCAGCTCCTCGATGGTACAATTCCTGCAAAATTACTCAAACACACAAAACACAAACATGAAAAACTATGAAAAATGACGAAATATAACGAAATTACAAACTGTACATACTCTACACTTGGGATTTCATCCCAAAACACTAATTGGCAGCTTTTGATGGGATTTCGAGAGGAGTTTCCTCCATCTCGTTCTTATTTATCGCTCCTCTAATGTAGTGCTTCAACCGATGGCCATTCACCTTCCAACTTCGGCCATCCGTCTCATCCATGATCTCCACCGCTCCATACGGAAACACGTAGTGAACCATATAAGGTCCCGACCACTTCGATTTCAATTTCCCCGCAAATAACTTCAATCTTGAGTTGTAAAGAAGCACTTTAGCCCCCTTACTAAACTCCTTAACCTTTCTCAACTTCCTATCATGTGAAGCCTTCATTTTCTCCTTGATTTCCAACGATCGAGCATAAGCCGCATCCCTAAGCTCCTCAAGCTCATGGATTTGTAAGAAACGCTTCCTAGTGGCTTCAGTCATGTCAAGATTAACGGTTTTCAATGCCCAAAGCGCTCTATGCTCTAGCTCTATGGGAAGGTGACAAGCTTTTCCATAGATGATCATAAATGGCGTAGTTCCTAAAGGCGTCTTGTAGGCGGTTCTAAACGCCCACAATGCATCGTCTAGCTTGTCGGACCAATCCTTCCTATTTTTACCAACGATTTTCTCTAAGATTTGTTTGATACCGCGATTCGCATTCTCCACTTGACCACTCGTTTGTGGATGATATGTGGTAGACAAACGATGAGTGACTCTGTTGCGTGCAAGCAATTTTTCTATCAATGCATTGCAAAAGTGAGTGCCACGGTCACTAATTAAGGCTTTAGGTGTACCGAATCGGGAGAAAAGCTTCTTAAGGAATTTCAAAACTACTCGGGCTTCATTTGTAGGAAGAGCTTGAGCCTCAACCCACTTAGACACGTAGTCAATCGCCACAAGTATATAACAGTTTCCTTTGGAGTTTGGGAAGGGTCCCATTAAATCGATGCCCCAAACGTCAAAAACTTCCAACACTTGGATAGGGTTTTGAGGCATCTCATCTTTGGCTGAACTATTGTCGGTTCGTTGACATGCATCACATGTCTTCACGAACTCAACGGCATCTCGAAGTACGGTAGGCCAATAAAAACCGCAATCAAAGACCTTTTGAGCGGTAGCATATGCACCATGATGTCCTCCCGTAAGGCCTTCAACACATGTTTAATGATGTCCCAACCCTCTTCTCTTGACACGCAACGTCTTAGAATCCTTTCTCCCCTTTCCTAAAGAGAAAAGGATCGTCCCACACATATTTTATTGATTCACTAAGGAATTTCCTATGTTGTTGTGTGGTCATTCCTCTGACAATGTTGCCACTAGAAAGATAATTTGCTAAGTCACAAAACCATGGCAATCCCTCCTTTTCGGCTTCAACAAACTCGATAGACTCGTGAGGGAACATGTCTCCAATGTCCTCCTCATGAATCTCTTATCTCTTGGGCTCCTCTAGACGCGATAGATGATCAGCCGCTACGTTTTCGGCCCCTCTCTTGTCTCTAATATCAATATCGAACTCACTAAGTAATAGAATCCACCGAATAAGTTGGGGTTTGGCGTCTTTCTTTTGAAAAAGAAAACGCAACGCGGAGTGATCGGTGAAGACTATAGTCTTGGATAGAACGAGGTATGAACGGAATTTGTCGAAAGCAAATACTACGACTAAGAGTTCTTTCTCCATGGTGGTGTAGTTCTGTTGAGCATCATTTACAGTTTTGCTCGCGTAGTATATAGGGTGGAAGTGCTTATCCTTTCTTTGTCCTAATACCGCTCCAACGGTATAGTCACTCGCATCGCACATGAGCTCAAACGGCAAGCTCTAGTCAGGCGAGATAAGAATAAGTGCACTCACAAGCTGTTCCTTCAAAAAGTTGAAGGCTTTAAGACACTCCTCGTCAAAGACGAACGGAACATCTTTCTCTAGCAAACGGGTCATGGGGCGAGTAAACTCTGAATGGACTTCACACTCGTGGGTGGAGGTAACCAACTAATGGTATCTATTTTCGCACGATCTACCTCAATACCCTCCCTAGAGATCTTATGCCCTAACACAATACCTTCCGTCACCATGAAGTGACACTTCTCCCAGTTTAACATAAGCTTGGTCTCGACATGCCGCTTCAACATCTTATCGAGATTCTTCAAACACTCATCAAAAGAGCTATACCAAAAAATCATCCATGAAAACCTCCATGGAACTCTCTATCATATCCTGAAATATGGCAACCATGCACCGCTGAAAAGTAGCTGGAGCGTTACATAACCCAAATGGCATGCGTCGGTACGCATAGGTGTCATAGGGGCATGTGAAAGTGGTCTTATCCTGATCCTCCGGTGCTATGGGGATCTGGAAGTACCCGGAAAAACTGTCGAGAAAACAATAGAATTGTTGACCCGCGAGACGCTCCAACATTTGATCGATGAAGGGCAATGGGAAGTGGTCTTTTCGGGTGGCATCATTCAACTTTCGGTAGTCGATGCACACGCGCCACCTCGTGACCGTACGTGAATGGATAAGCTCATTCTTCGAATTCACGACAACGGTCATCCCCCCCCCCCCTTCTTAGGGACAACCTGAGTGGGACTAACCCAAGGAGAATCGGATATGGGGTATATCATACCGGCATCTAGGAGTTTTAGAACCCCTTTCTTCACATTGTCTTGCATGTTGGGGTTGAGCCTCCTTTGGGGTTGCACTACCGGTTTATAATCATCCTCCATGAGTATCTGGTGGGTGCAATAAGAAGGGCTTATGCCCTTGATGTCGGACAACCTCCAAGCAATGGCCTCTTTGTTGGCCCTCAAAACCTCCAACAATCTCAATTTCTCTTCTTCTCCCAACTTTGATGAGATAATGACGGGTAGCTCGGAACCCTCCCCTAAGAAAGCATACTCTAGATGCGATGGAAGTACCTTAAGCTCTAAGGGTGGGGGTTGGGTGGTGTCATCACTAACGGCTAAGACTTCGGGGATCAAAGGACTCCCCTCGACTTCTACTTAATCTACCCTCTTCAACTCTTCGTCTACCTTCTCCCCTACCACTAAGTCTGCTCCACTCATGTACTCTAAACAATGATCAACACATGAGATGAACGAATTCAAGAAGTAGACGGAATGGCAAGGACCACTATAGTCATCCGAACCACTCGGGTGGTTCATGGAACGCTCTATCTCAAAGGTGACTCTCTCCTCACCGACCCTAAGGGTGATCTTACCATCATGAACGTCTATGAGTGCTTTAGCGGTACGCAAGAATGGACGACCAAGTATAATGGGAACTCTCTCATCTGCTTCCATATCAAGAATTACGAAATCAGCGGGAAACACAAATTTGTCTACCTTAACTAGCAAATTCTCAACTATGCCCCTAGGGTATTTAACGGACCGATCGGCTAAGGATAATTTCATTCGGATAGGTGAAAGCTCTCCTAGGTCTAGCTTCTCATAAAGAGAAAAGGGCATCAAATTGATGCTAGCACCTAAGTCGGCTAAAGCTCTAGTGTTGGTGTTACTACCGAATAGACAAGGAATAGTGGAAATACCGGGATCGGTAAGCTTTTCCGGAAGCTTATTTAGAACAACGGCGGAACACCCTCCATTCATCGGGACATTGGACAACTCCCCTAACTTCTCTTTGTTCCTAAGAAGGTCTTTTAAGAATTTCGCATATTTATGCATGGATTGAAGTGCCTCGATAAAAGGAAGATTAATCTTCAATTGCTTGAAGATGTCTAAAAATTGCCCGTATTCCGTTGAGTATTTTTGGTTCCTAAGACGTGAAGGAAACGGGACTCGTGAATGGTCTACTAGGGGCGAAGGTATAACGTCTACGGGCATCTTCTCAACTTTCTTTTCACTTTGAGACTCACCGGGCTGTGCGGTACTTGCTGGGCTTAGCCTCGGTTGCACTTTGCTGGGAGCCTCCATCTCGATCTCCTCGTCTACAATATCCCCATCCTCATCAACTACTCTCTCCTCAACTCTCGGGTTCCCTACGGTTTTACCACTACGAGTGGTAATGGCTTTGGCATGGGCATTAGGGTTTGGTAGGGTGTTACCCGCAAACTGACCGGGTAATCTCTCCTCTAATTTCCTAGACATTTCACCTACAACTCTTTGAAGGTCTTGGAAAGAGGCTTGGTGGTTCTTAAGCATAAGGTCATCTTCACTAAGTGTCTTTTGGGTGGTTTGGTCCCTAACAACTAATTGGCTCATCATTGCCTCCATTCTTTCTAGGCTACCCCCTAGATCATAACTTGGACCTTGACCTGCTTGAACCTGATTATTTAACCCCCCATCTTTGACCTGCCCATTGAACCCCTTATTGAACTGCCTATTTAAACCCCCACCAAAAAGTGAACCTTGACCCCTATTTAGACCTTGACCTGGTTGAACCTGATTATTTGACCCCCCCATCTTTGACCTGCCCATTGAACCCCTTATTGAACTACCCATTTGAACCCCCACCAAAAAGTGAACCTTGACCCCTATTTGGATTTTGAGCTATTTGAAAACCAGGAGGTCCATTTGAGCGAAAATTGTTATTATTATTAAAATTATTATTATTTCTCCAACCCAAATTAAAATTACCAAACCCACTAGGTTGACCTCTACCTTGACCTCCTCCCACAAAATCAACTTGCTCCTCACCAACTAGCAATGGACACGCATTCATATCGTGACCCCCCTCGGCAAAACTCGCACTTATCTACCTTGGCCTTAATCTCCTTAAGCTCCCTAGTCACGTTTTCCAACACAGCGGCTAAACTAGGGTCCATGGTGACATGGTTCACACCTCGGGCGGGTGCACTAGTAGTGGTATTTGAATTACCACTTTGATACCGCTGATCGGCTCACGACTGAGATTGAGATTGGGCAAATGCCTCAAAACGCTCTAAACACTCAGCAACGGTAAGAATACCCATCATGTGACCCCCCGCATTAGTATCAAAACGATCACGAGTCTCTTGGGTGAGACCGTTATAGAATTTCTCGCGAAGGGCCCAATCGGAAAGACCATGTTGGGAGCAACGAGCACAAAGGTTTTGGAAACGCTCCCAAGCAAGGTATTAGGGCTCGTCGGACTCCATGCGAAAATAGTGAATTTGATCACGAAGACGTGAGACCTTCGCAGGTGGAAAGTACTTGTTCAAAAAAGCTTGACGGAGGCCGCCCATGTGGTAAAGGTACCGGTTGGTTGAGATTCCAACCAAGTAGCCGCACGGCCGGCTAATGAAAATGGGAAAAGCTGCAAGTAAGTAGCATCATTCGGGGCTTCGTAAAGGCTAAAAGTAGCAAGGATACGGGAGAAACGGTTTATATAGGCTGGGGCGTCCTCGTCCTCGCGGCCATGGAACTGGATGCTATTGGTGATGGCTTGCATGGCATAAGATGGGATCTGCCATGAGTTCTCGCTAACTATGGGTGGAACGGTGATGGGTGAAGCAAGACCGGTGAAATTTTGAGTGGCTTGCTGATGGACGGTTTACCTAGCGTTAGCCATGTTTTCTAAGTTTTCTGGGATGCTAGAGGTGGTAGAAGTAGGGCTATTGGGTGGAGAAACCTTAGGTGATGTTTTAGGTGAATGGTTTGGTGAAGGTGGTGGGGTTGGAGGTGGGGTGGGTAACGGAGTAGAATCAAAATTGGGAAATTGAGAAGAGGATGAAGTACTAACCTGTGGGCCTTGGCGCAATCGAGACAATGACTCGGTGACTAGCGGCTTCGGCGGTTCGTGCGAGCGCAGATGTGGCATCCACTACAAGCAAAAACCTAGATATGAGAAAAGCAACACTAGTCACTACGACTCAAAAACAAAAGACAAAGAATCCAAACAAAACAAACACGTAGCACGTATATGTCAATAAGGTCTATCAAAGCTAATGAACGTGATTGCCAAGAGTCCCCGGAAACGGCGCCAAAAACTTGATGTGTGCTAAACAGACTATAAAAATTAACTATATTAGACTCTCTAAGCTAGACACTAAAAAGCTTTAATTCTAGACTCGACCTAAACCACACAATCGGCAAGTGTACCGATCAATGTAGTACAACCCTAGGAAGTCCGGATATCGAACCACGAGACTCCATTTATCACGTAAACTAGACTCTAATAGACACTGACAGACACGACTGAAACTTGTTTAATTGTTTTTTTTTTTTGGGGGGGGGGGGTGGGGTTACGGAAAATCTAAGGAAATATATTTAAACTAAATACTAAACTAAAACTAGACTAAATACGAAAGAAGGCAAAGACGATTCTTATATGATGAACGAGACCACCTAGACTAGAATCCTGGATTGATTTTAAAGAGATTACCGACTAAGTTAACTACATGATTTATGGAACCGGGATATTATAGTACTAAACCTATTAAGACACCAACTAAGCCCCTCAACCCTTCTCGAGGTGAAACTTATGGCGCTACCTAGGCCGTTAATCCTACCAGTTATTAGACGTCTTTCCAGTTGTCTAATTATTGTGTAAGTACCCTAATATTGACCTACTCTTTTCCAATCATAGATCTAGGGTAGTTTAGCTTCTTGATTTGACTTGATAGACTAATAAACCGATAGGGCAACTAAGGCACGACCTTTTCCAAGGACTGTCTAAAGCAATTTGCCGGGTAAGATCTATTAATAGCCCCGCACCTTCCAGCTATTGGGACTAATAGAACACTAAAATCTACTAAATTACCAACAATTACTTCTAGGGTTATTTGTGCAATTTCACTCTAATGAGTTAAGATTTATTACGTGATATAGACACTCACCAAAATCCTAAAACCCTAGCATGACTCTATATTGTGATAAAGACCGTCACTAAGAATTATACGAAGCAAGTGATAATAATGAACCAAATCAAAGTAGGCATGCACATCAAATCAACAGACTAAACTGTTTACTAAACACAATCAATCCATAATATTCATGCAAATAACGAAAAAGGTAAAAACTTCATATCAATCCATTCATCAAAGTCTAGGTGGCATAAATGTTTAGCTAAGCATGTCAATAAATGAAAACAAATCAAAGATAATCAAACACGAATTCATTGTTACAAGTTTCAAGAAAGAAATCGACAAAACAAGGGATTGGAAAACCCGAGAAATTCTTTGATTCTTCGTCCCGAACTGGTACCACTGATTCGTATGCTTCGAAATCTTCAAATCAGCTTCAAGAATGCTCCAAATTCGCCTATGTTGCTCTCCAATTCGTAATTAGGGTTTAATGATAATTTTCTTGACTATTTATACTTAACCCTAGCTGCTAACAAATAAAACTCGACCAAACATCCCGTCGCGTCGCGCGACGGGTTACTTCTTTCAGCGTCGCGTGGCGAGACAATATAAATATCCAGAAAATACTTGTTTAATGGTGGCGGGGCGCCACATGTATGATATGTTGTCGTGGCGCGACGCAACGGCTCTTTTTTCAGAGCCTTGCACGAAATTTGCCCAGCTCTAACTTCTCAAAACTCTCAAAAATTATTCTAACTCCTTTAAACTTGTTCCGGGACTGGGTGTTTCAGCATTTTGGCTCGTTTTCACTCCATTTTCAGCACTATTTAGTACCAAGACCTGCAAAACTCGAATCTATCAATAGTACGCACATTCTAACTAAAACGGAACTAAAAAGTAACGGAAACTATAAAAACTATACACGAATAAAGGATGTATTTTGCAATACATCAGCTCACCAGGAAACTCATTTTTGTTTTTCTGTTTTAGAAATTTTTCGTTGTTTTTGTATTTTTGAAATTTTTCAATGTTTTTGTACTTTTCTTTTGATATTACTCCCCCTAAAATGCAAAAAGTACGAGAAATTAAAAACATAAATAGGTATTTACAAAAACGATTTTAGGATGTCGGTTTTACTCTTGCTTGACCTTAATGCCGTTTACCATAAGTAAAAAGTCAAATCGTGATTTGTCAAAAGCTTTCGTAAAAAGGTCGGCACGTTGGTCATCGGTGTGGACCTTAACAACATCGATAAGTCTTTTATCAAAACAATCACGTATGAAGTGATATTTGATCTCGATGTGTTTGGTCTTTGAGTGCTGCACAGGATTTCTAGTGATCTGTACGGCAACAGAATTATCAACGAAAATAGGAGTAGATAGGAATTCAAAACCGTAGTCGTGCATTTGTTGTTGGATTTACAGGACTTGGGAACAACAACTTGAGGCAGCAATGTACTCGGCTTCATAAGTTGATGTAGCAACACAAGTCTGCTTCTTGCATTGCCATGTGACCAGGCAATTTCCTAAAAACTAACATCCAACCGTTGTGGATTTGCCGTCGATTTTGCAACCACCAAAATCAGAATCACTGAACGCGATCAAGTCATCATCCCTAGGGTACCAAAGACCGGTGTCTGGACAACCCTTCAAATAGCGGAAAATCCTTTTTACAGCTGCTAGATGTGAGGCCTTCGGGTCGGCTTGATATCGGGCGAGCAGGCACGTAGGATACTTTATGTCGGGCCTCGAGGTTGTGAGATACATAAGAAATCCGA
>JARYGA010045789.1:0-42459 GCA_030545235.1 Helianthus tuberosus | reverse complement strand
ATTTCCGTAAGTGCGTAAGTTACGTTTTAACAATCGAGTGGTAATATAATTACCGGTGTAACTTATATATTTATGGTGAAAGCGTTCGTATTATTTTGGATTCGTTAACGTTCGTAAATATTATTTTTACTCTAAAAATAATATTTATGTATTTTCACAAAATAATCATAAACAGTGTGTGAAAATATATATATTTATCACGTTAAATTTTGTGAAAATCCCACCTCCGAATATTTAGTAAATAAAGTCATGGCGAAATTTATATTTCGAAAACATGTCAAAAATAATTCTAACACTTGTAGTGTAAATAGTTCTAAGTGTTAGGTTTTTAGAAAAATTTCGCCAGAGTTTCCTCTGTAACTGGAGGTGGCCACGCTTTCAAGCGTATCATTTTCTTTAACAAATCAACTCAACAATTTTCTTTATGTGATCAGAACAACTTTCAGCACAACGACAAATCAACATATGTGTAAATTGCCAAAAATTACATGAACTTGCAGTTTTCCCAAAACTGTGGTGTAAATCCTCTTAAATTTAGTAGATCTTCATATAAGGTAATTTGATCTTGTAAAAACCTCGTTTTTAGAGAAAAACCATTTTTACAACTTCCCATCATCTTTTACAAAAACTGTTATTTTGTCGGATCTTTTCATTTCACAAGTGTTTACACACTTGTGGTTTATAAAAATCATGCTTGTTAGTGTAAGATCCATCTTTTAAAATACATGATTTCTTTGATACGTGGTTCTTTGAAAATACCACTTGCAGATGCGTAGATCTGCTAGTTTTAAACACATTTTCACAAGTAAAACTCTTTTACACAAGTTCATGATTCGCGTGTGGTAGAGTTTCACCTTTTAACCCTTGTATTATTCAAAACAAGCTTATGTTAAGATCCATGATCTTACCAAACCGGGTTAAACGATAAGAATGAACACCGGTGCCGGCACCAAAGTTCGAATGGTATCGATCGGTTCAGATCGTCATGGTACTGGTACCGATATTCATATACCGTCGCAGACAAATTTGTAGAAGTCAAAATTATCTAAACCTAAAACAATAAAAACGAATATAGGTACCGGTACCAATGTTGTTCAGTATGATAAGGTGTAAGAAAGCGAACCTAATAAAATAATTACCGATACTGAAAATTATATTTTTTTGTATGGTTCTCTTATTAAACATGAAGCCATAAAAATGAATACAGCTACCGTTACCGGTCTTGTTCGGTACGGTATGGTAGCGATATGATGTCAGTTTACCGAAAGCAAAACACAATAAAGTTAAATATCGACATCGATACAAATGTTGTTTGAAAAAAAATAAACATAGAACGCTAGTTATTATGGAAAAAATCAAATTATGAATAAGATTATATTAAATAAATGAATAAATACTTCAAGATAATAAATTACCATTTATCATCGGCTTCGATTTGGTTAGTACGACAGTAACACAGTATCCATATTTAATATAACTTATATAGAAATGTTGAAAAAATTAAACATATTTGTGAAGTTAGATTTTTTAAATAAGTTAACGAACACAACTTATTAGGAAAAAACAAATTAAATAATCAATAAAATTTTATTATGAAAGTTTATCAAAAAATTGAATGCCCAAAAAATAAAATAAAAGATAAATATATATTAAAAAATAAACAAATACTATTCATCAAAACTTTGGTCAAAACCGGTACCGAAAAACGGGGAAAATGGGAACCGAAACCGGTTTCGAATATACCCGGTACGGTACCGGTTCAGTACCCGTACGGTACCGGTATTTGAGGATAAAAACCGGTACTGTACCGGTACCGAAAATGTCAAAACACGGTACCGAATCGATACAAAAAATGTACCCGGTTTGGTATATTCGGTATCGGTATCGGTACCAGTACCGGATACCATTTGCTCATCCGTAGGTGATGTCGTTGTTATAATATTAAAATAAGAAAAATGAAAGAAAAAAAAAAAACTCTAAAGTAAAAAACTATAAAAGGAAAAAGGAAAAGAGAAAAGAAAAAAGAAATCAAAGGAAAAAAGGGAAAAAATAGAAAAGAAAATATAAATAGTACTATTCATCAAGACTTTCAATTGATATATAACTAGGATTGCGAACCGCCGCATTGCGGCGGAGATTCTTTAGTTATAACTAAGTCAATATAGGACCCGTACGTTATGTTAAACCTGTCAAACAGGGAAAAAATAGACGATGTAAAAACGTTCACTCACACACGCACGTTGCGTCGTGTTAACTCGCAAAATTTAGAACGAAACGTAAAAACCTTAAATCAAAGACGCACGTTGCGATTTGTTAAGTCACAAAATTTAGAACCAAGCATAAAGAGAAAAATTTGAGGAAAATGAAAACTATAAAGGACCAAAGTTGAAAGTAAACAAAATTATGAGGATAGATTGCAAAAGAGAAGAAGTTTTGGGTTAAAAATAAAAAAAAAACAAATAGTTTTGTGTTAAAAGTAATTTATGAAATACTTTTGAGTGAAAAGTAAAAAAAGAAAATCAAATTTTTTGGAAAACCCCCCAAAGCCAACGTTACGACAACCATATGCATAACCATTTTTTCTTTGAAAACCCCCCAAAACACACCCCGCGTTGCGCGCGGGCGTAAAACGGTGTCAAATAGTACTAATGTCACACAACCGTCATCGACCACCAACACTGACTCGACTTAGGATATGCGTGTTGCGACGAACCTGTCAAACATGGAAAAATAGAGGTAAAAACATTGAACCACACATGCACGTTACGTCGTATTAACTCGAAAAAATTAGAACTATACGTAAAACAAAAATTTGCAAAAGATGAAAAGTATAAGTGACAAAAGTTGTGAAGTTAAATTGCAAATAATGAAAAGTTTTGTGTTAAAGTTAAAAAAATAAATTATGTGGGGTAAAAATTGTAAAAAGTAAAAACCCTTGGGTTAAAAATAGAAAATTAACTTTTTTTTTTTTTTTGAAAATCACCCAAAGCATAATTTACAAGTGACAATGTACAAAAATGTTGCAAACTTATATATGGAATAATATATAAATATAAATATAATATAATATAATGTATAATATGTATAATATACAATGATATTTATGTCATTAAATTCAAAATAATAGATATTATATGTACTCTAGCTTTTTTTTTTGAACAACTAATTTCTTTAATCCCTTTTCGTCTGTGGGACTTGAACCCAAGACCTCCCCCTTCCCAACCTTGTTGTTTTAAAGGTTTTGCCTTTGCTAATGGACCACCACCCCATTGGTATATGTACTCTAGCTAATGATGCTATTTAGTATACAATATAGTATAAGGGGACTGGGGGTGAGCACGTGATAGAACAAATTCATGCGTGGAAGTTTGGAACATACCACCGCCACCAACATATTCAACGAGTGATGATATATTTGCGTGATAAAATTCACGCGTGATGGAGGAAAGAATGTGAGGGAGTGTGAGGGTTTATTGTTGGGTGTTGTGAGTGATGGGTATTGCTACTAAAAAAGGTTGTGAGTGATGAAATAATGGTTGATGACAACTAACACGAAAAAACTGCAGATATCATCTTGATTTCACAAAGAAAATTTATATTGAATCACACATCATGTCACACCATATTTGACCGACTGAATACATAACACAAATGAAACCGAAAAAAAAAACTAACAAATATCTAGTTAAAATTGATTCATCCTACATGGTTTATGACCCGAACCGTTTTCTCCTCAAACCAAACTGACCAGAGACGACCAAAGTACCAAACCGATTTGGTTTAGCATAAAAAACACAAATGAATCACACATCGTACATAAACCATAGTTGTCAAAGGCGTAATGCGCACTCAAGGCGTAAAGGGGGAGGCTTGGGCCTCAATGTAAGGCGCTTAAAAAGCGAGAACCTTTTTAGGCGAGTTGTTTAGTATACGATACAGTTTTAGGGATTCTATACATGTTTTAGGCTTCTTTTGGGTTAGTTTAAGTTGTTTTTAGGCTTGTTTAGGATTCTTAGACCACCCGTAGTGGGGCGGTATTTTAAAAAAAAATTGAAAAAAAACGCCGCAAAATGCCCCCCCCCTCCCCCATTACACCCGGCGTTGTTAGGCGTTGTTTTTGAAAAAAAATGCATGTAAGCGTTTTAAATAAAACGCTGAAGTGGTGGGGTGGATTTTGCATGTGGCCAATGGGACCACTCCCAATGTTTGACTAGCCAATGAGCAACTGTTTGCTTTTTTATTTTTATTTTTGTTTAATGATTGGAAGGGGCATTATTAGGCATTATTCTCACTACACCACTTTTGCAATAACGCCCCATGCTGACTGGGATGACACGTGTCGAATAATGCCCCATGGTGGGGGCATTATTTTTCTTAACCACTACACCCGGTCTTATAATTGTTTCAAACATGTTCAAACAACTTTTACCGTAATTCGTTGGAATTTGGCTTGAAAATACGCATGAGGGCCTGGAAGTGAGGTTTTTGAAGCGAAGCAAGAAGGCTGGCCCGGGTCTGAAAAGTAAGCCTAGGTGCGTGTATAAAAAAGACGCCGGTACAGATGTTGCTTCATCCAACCGCCACGCAGATACCGACTCCCTCTCAATCCTGTTCTTTGTTCTTGCAAAAGTTTGTATCATCTCTTTCACATCACCTTGCAAAATCACCCAAAAAACAATGTCAGATCACTTTCCTCTCGACCTGCAACTCCAAATCCTCAAACGTCTCCCTCTTAATTCCCTTCTCAAATTCCGTACAGTCTCCAAATCCTGGAACTCCCTCATCACAAGCAACCATTTCATCTCTTCACACCTCCAATCAATCACCCACAACAATCCTCAATCCCTATTCATCAGGTACTTTGATCCAACACGTAAAATCGAGCAATACATCACAGCAAAAGACGATCAAACATTCGGGATCCACTTTTCCAACATCGACTTCCAACACGCTAGCAAAAGTGCGTATTTTAGGATTGTTGGTTGTTGCAACGGTGTTGTTTGTTTGAGTGATGGTTTATTTAGTCCCACGTGTATGGTTGTTTTATGGAACCCGTCCATTCGTAAATCGGTACGGGTTTTGGTTCCGGATTATCAACAGAATTGTGTCTGGCCGCGATATACTGTGTTAGGGTTTGGTGTTTGTCCGGTGACTCATGATCCTAAGGTTGTTAAAATTGTGTTTGTTAATGCCTTTTCGGTACCGGCGGTTGAAGATCAACCGTTGGTCGAGGTGTTTTCGGTTACATCGGGTGGCTGGAGAAAGCCTTTTGGTCATAATCGCAATCGTCCATGTAACATGATTAATATCACTTGGTCTCAAGTGTGCTTTAATGGGGCAATACATTGGGTTGCTTACGATAGGCGAATCGAGGCAAGTGGACGGTGTATAATCGTGTCGTTTGATTTGGTACATGAGGTGTTTGATGAAATGCCACTGCCGGATGCTTTAGCGAGTCAAGATATCGTAAACTTGGCTATCAGTAGTCGTAAAGGACAACTTACGATGCTCGAGTATGATATGGAAAAGGGGAAAGAAGCTTGTGGTGTGTGGGTGATGAAAGAGTATGGTGTGCCGGGATCATGGGAAGAGATGTACGTTATTCGGTTACCAGGGATGTTAAGAAGGGTTGTCGGGTTTAGGACGAATGGGGATATGGTGTTGGCATTGAAGAATCATGAGCTGGTTTATGTTGAATGCACGGGGAATGTGAAGAGTCTTGGTATTTATGCGAAAATACGCTTGTTCTTTGTTGGATCATACATGGAATCCTTGATTTTGATCAATCAGCTGGATCAGTAGATGTGCAAGTTGATTCTCATAGCAATGAGGAGGCATTAATTTGGCTTACAGACATAATACATAAATACAGTTGTTTTCTTTATGTTCTCAGATACTATATGCAATTTTTCATTAAACCTTGTGATCCCCTTCTCTATAGCTTGGTTCTCTGTAAAGTGTAAGTCTCTGTTCACTCCAAAATAAGTGCATTACCATAAAAACACACATCAAGACATGTTAGTAAAACTGAATGAATGTATAGTGTTGGCACAAGCACAACAGCAACTAACTGAATACAAAAGGGCTTATAATAAAACTAAACAAAAAAAAATAACATTTGGAAATATTTCTGAACTAAGTAGATTACAAGGCTATATGATTCGGCTTGCATGTGTTTGCGATTTTGTTTGAATTTTTTTCGAGAGCAAGGGGAAATGCAACTCAGGTACATCAATTAGTAGGTATGAGAGGATTAATGTTGGATCCCCAAGGACAAATGATTGATCTACGGGCATACCATAAGAAAAGCTTCTTTGACCAGTTGGGTAGAACAAGAAAACAGCAGTCGCAACTGCAACATGAGCTAAATAAGCAACAACAATCCAAAGTCGAATACTCAGCAGAAACTAAGCTCCCACGGTGCTCGTTTTTCCGGTTATGAAGCATGGTTAAGCGATCCGACTCACATTGGGCTTCTTGGATTCAATGAATTATCCGAAGAGGATCGTTTAGCTATAGTAAGAGAGCGAAATAATACGTGGGAGACCTTCTAGCAAGGGAGTCACATTCATGGACGATGTGACTAAAGGAAGAGAAAGCTATAATACAAATTAGATTCACACTAGCAACTAATCCAATATGCACAAACCCGATCGTAGAACAAATTTGCTTGCTTAGTCGGCTTCCCTGAAAAAAATTAAGTTACATAACTGAACCCGAAAGCGCTTTTATGACTGCTGCAAAGGTTTTCTCCATAGTTATGAATTTCTTTTATGCATTTTGTTTTTGAGTGGGAGACCAATCTATAGGCCGTCGAGGCTCCTTGCTATCTCAATCATTCTCAAGAGGAACAAGAGCTCAAACCCGCTCCACCATTTCCTATATGCTGCCAAACTCCTCTACCTCGTGCCGCAGAGAAGAGCTGAAAATTAATATTTTTCACTTTCTATATATAGTCATGTGATACACGTTCACATCCGTGTCATGTAAATTTTACATTTACCATCAACCAAATCACACATACTATGTGATACACTAATGTATGAATTTGGACTTAAGACATGATCGTTTGAAATTTCTAGTTTTAACCCTAATTTCATATTTCCTAACATGGTTCAACAACAGATGAGTTTCGAATCGAATGTGGTGTCATTTTTATATTTGCATCTAAAACTTTGTGTTCTATTTCTCTAGCAACTTGCTAGATGCATTTGCTTTATAATATTTCATCTTTGTCTTTAAAAACAAAAATCTATGTTAGAAACTCATATATTAGATTAGATGGGTTGAATAAATGAAATTTATATTAAATAGTTAGTAATAAAGGCATATGAATTTTAAAACGATATTTTGAGATAAGATATAACTGACTTTTTTAATCAAGAAATAGAATACGAAGACCGGAAATAAAAGAACTGAAAAAAAATAATATTAGGCATGTAGAAGGTGACCTCTAACACAATCAGTTATTTATTTTTTGAAAAAAAAATAATATAGGGCATGTAGAACTATGACATGTAACACAATCAGTTGCTTATTTATCTTATACAATTGATTAATGATAAATTTTATCGACAAATTACAACCCCCCCCCCCCCCCCCCCCCCCCTTCTCGTTTACTTGCATTTAAGATTTTTAAAAATTATGAGGATAAAAAAAATAAATTTTAAAACCAAGGTGCGGTTTATATAATTTTCTAAATCACTAGGGGTAAAAAAATGTCGTATAAAAGAAGGGGACTGCAATGGGTTTTAACTTTTAAGCTTTAATCAAGCAAGTTCTAGGCATCCATCAGAAATCAAGGTCAACCAATAACGATGTCCGCTAGAGCTTTAAGAAAAGTCCTCGAAGAACAAGAATCAGCAAACAATCTTAACAACGATTTGTCGGACGTTGATGAGTCCGAATCTCCCCTGGGTTCCCCTCAACCCTTTTCTAATCCCTTCGATCTCCTCAACGACCAAGACCAACAAGAACAGGTTCGTTTAATTCAATGAATGTTTTTAGTTCTTTATCCTATCTACAATAGTTAAATTTGTATTATTATTATTATTTGGTGGTTAATTTTTTCCTGTAGTAAGTATTTGTTCTGTTTTATTATCTTTTGAATAGATAGGGTTCTTGTGTGATAATTAAGAATATCAAGTTTATTAGTAATAGCACTTGCTATAATATTATTAATTTTATAAATTACTTGTTCTTATGTCCTAATTAAGGACTCTGCCCAGCTCAAATTTGGATGGATAAACCCTAGAAAACTATGGTTAAATATTATGGAGTATAAAGTGAACAAGAAGAATAATCACATAGAAGAAATTGTTGGGCCGAAGGACTTCGCTCACCAAGTCGGGTTGGGTCGGGTAGGGCCGGTTAGAGTCATTAATCAGTTCTACTATGTGTGACTAATCTAATTATTATTGGATTATGATAGATAATGTAAATGAGTTTATTTGTATTTATCTAGAATAGATTTAGAGTCTTGGTATGATTATAATTAGTTAATTACCGAGTTATGGTTATAAAAACGCTTCGAGACTGTGATGTGGTTAAATATGATGTAATTGAGGTTTTGAGTAATTTTTCTTGATTGATTAAGTTTGGGGAGCTTATTCCAAGATTTGTTTTTCTGTGTTTTCGGTTTGTGTTCATCGGTTTGAGACTTGAGAAATTACAAGATTTCATATAAGAATCATGTTGTTAGTAATTGTGTATTTCAAGTTATAATTTTTTTTCAACATATGTGTTGTTTGTTCATGCTATTATATAATCAATATCCATTGCAGGAAAGCGAGCCGAGTGATGTTGAAACATCCTCTACAGTGAAAAAAGAAGACGATGATAAGAAAAACACTGCTACCAATGCCGCACCGTCAAATAAAAAATCAAAGAAAAAGAAAAAGAAGAAAAACAAAACAAAGGAGTTATCTTCAAATATAGACGACGTGGACTCGTTAGATTCTATATTAAACGATTTATCTTTTGGAGTTGATTCATCCGGTGGTCGAAATCAGCCTTCAAATGGGAAACCGGAAAGTGTAAATGGTGCAGGGAATAGACGCACGACAAACATACTGCAAGTGGATCCAAAATTTCTTAGTGCAGATAACGAGTTAAGGAGAATATTCGGGTCAAAAGTAGTTAATTCGTTTGAAAAAAGTAATCAAGCAGGAAGTTCTAGACAACTGGGTCGTACGAGGAGACGTGTAATTCAAAAATATAAAAAAACAATTATTATATCTCCTTCTGGTCATTGGCCTCGATGGGATGGATCTCTATCCATGGAGCTACTTGAAAACAAAAATGGATGCAATTATTTCAGGCAAGTTTTATTTGTTAAGAGTAAAATGCCATTTTCGTCCCTAAGGTTTGGCCAGTTTTTGCGACTTTCATCCAAAGGTTTGTTTTTCCACTTCTGGATCCAAAAGATTTAAAATCTTGCCATTTTCATCCGGCTCGTTAACTCCATCCATTTTTCTCCGTTAAGTCAGGGGTATTTCCATCTGTTTTACTAGCTTAAAGGGCAATTTAGTCTTTTTCGGGGGTATTCGGTCTTTCTACATGAAGTGAAAAAGATCGAGTTGCCCTTTAAGTTAGCAAAAAAGACGGAAATACCTCTGACTTAACGGAGAAAAATGGATGGATTTAACGAGCCGAATGAAAATGCCAAGATTTCAACCTTTTGGATCTAGATGCGGAAAAACAAACCTTTGAACGAACGTCGCAAAACTGGCCAAACCTTAGAGAAGAAATTGCATTTTACTCTTTTTGTTATATCCATTATTTCATTGGTACATATTTCTGTAATTTGACCTTTTGTTTCGGTGCCAACGTGTCATTTCATATAGATATGTGCATTCATCTACCTATGGCCTGGCTCAACAACAATTTGAAGCTGCCAAATCATCGCACGATCTTAATACCATAGCAAGTATTCTGCTACGCTATCCGTATCATATAGATTCACTCATAACTTTAGCCGAATACTTTAAATTTTCTGGTGAACTTCAAATGTCAGCAGATTCAACCGCAAAAGCTCTATATGCATTAGAATGTGCATGGCACCCTTTATTCACCCCGTTACAGGGTAACTGTCAACTGAAATACGAACACGACACAAATAAACCGTTTTTCGCTACCCTTTTTGCTCACATGAAGAACATGGATAGACGTGGTTGCCATCGCTCTGCGCTCGAACTCTGCAAGTTATTAATCTCACTTGATTCAGATGATCCGATGGGTGGTTTATTTTGCGTTGATTATTTCGCGTTAAGATCTGAGGAGTATAAATGGTTAGAAAGGTTTTCTGAAGAATATAATAGCGATAATTCTATGTGGTTATATCCAAACTTTTCGTACTCTCTTGCGATTTGTCGGTTTTATCTTGAACGTGAAGAACGTTTGAAAGAAACAGAAACGAAGGCGACTTCAAGTGATCTCATGAAACAGGCTTTAATGCTTCACCCTTCAGTTGTAAAGAAGTTGGTGGTCAAAGCTCCTTTAAAAGAACAGGTATGGTCAAAGATAGTCAACCATAGCTTTTTTGGAAAAGATGAAACGGGAAGTGAATCGTTGGATCATTTGATTAATATATACGTGGAGAAGAGTTATATCATATGGAGACTCCCCGAGCTGCATAACTTTTTAAAAGATACAGCGTTATCAGTAATCGAAAAGATGGAAATTAATCAAAGTGAAGCTCGGGATTGGGCATGTGTGAGAGAAGAAGCATTCGCATCCAATAAGAACGAGTGAGTTATGAGTACACATTCTTCATTCTTGATTATGAATGCTACAATAAAAAAAAATATGTTTGATGATTATGATTGTTTTTACAGGTATTCACACTTGATGGTGTCTGATTTTTCGGATTCAACACCGACCATCCCACCAGAAAATTTGCACAATTTTATGGTGGATCCAAGGTTGTTAGAAATGCATAATAATGACGGTAACCATAACCAAGAAAACGGTGATGGTGTTGTACGTCTTGAGGTTAGAGACCAAAATGCATTGGCGGTTTTGTTAGAGGCTATGATGCCATGGGTTGATTATGAAACAGGAGGAGACGACATGCCGCAAGATAATGAAGATTAAACTTCATGAGAGTTGGAAGTGGATGGATATATTTCCTTTGGCCAGATGGTTTTCATTTTTGAGGTGAATAATCAGATTTTTTATGTCACTTGGAAGATGTTGATGAGGATTGTTATTTGTTACTTAACAATTTGTTGATGGTTACTTGCATTTAGAAGATGGTATGCATAATTTGTTTGATTGTTAGTTAGTTATGTGATGATTTGATCACTTATTGTTTTTTTGGATAAATAAACCAAACAAATTTAGACCATGTGTAGTGATATAACTAAATCACTCAAAAGGTGATGTCATGTCAACTCCACGTAAGCTAAGCTGAGGGCAATAGCTAAATGCCAATTAACTATGGTGAAGTGGTTTAATGAAAAAATAAAAAGAAACAAGAAAACGCTTGATTGGTTGAAGTCCCCCTTGGCCCCACGCCTTTACCTTTTGTGCTCGCCACTCCAATGGCGGAAGCACCATTAGCGCCCCCATCTCACTTGGCCGTAATGGAATAACAATGAATGACTAAAATGATGCTGGTAACGTTGAGGCAATGGCGCCTCCACTTAGAGAGCAAAAAAAAAACATGTAGAATCATATAGATACTATATTTGTCCATGTGTTAACATTCGATCAGCTCTCTCAAATGTTAGCATTTCGGGTATATGGTACTTGGGATCGTCAACATACTTACCTTAGCTAGTATGATGTAATCGGGTCATAAACTCTTTTTATCTTTGATTGGGTCACCAACGCCAATCATGTACCAATTGCATATTTCTTAACATAAGTCTTTATTTTATGAAGATTCAAAAACAACACAACTAGTCTTTTCATCTCAAACTTGTCTAGAAGTTCACGACATCAAATGCAAAATAAGATCGAAAAAGCAACATCAAGGAACTAAATGAAATGAAAAAACATCCAAATCTTCACCCTCGCTTCAAACCTAAGCTGAAACAAAGTGAATCTGATATCTTCGCGTTCATAAGAAAATAATCCTGCAATTCGCTTGATCCATTCTTTAGAAAGACATCACTGCTTTGAATCTCCAATCCCTTTAACTGATGCTTCCAGCATTTTATAGGTTTAGTTACACAACAACTCGGGTTTTTATCTTCTTCCTCTTCACTCATATCATTGTACACAAACTGCAGGCCGGTTTTGTAACGTAAAAAGTGAGATGATGTTATGTATGCCAAAACCACAATTGACTTACAACAAAAGATCAACTAATTAAAAGAGATAATCAAATAATGAGAATGTGGTACCTTTGTAATCATTTGCAGCAGCGAACGAGGACCAGATGATACATGTAGAGTCTTTGGAAGAGGTGAAAGCCATAGCAAGGCATCCACCAGATCTCTGTCAATCTTCTCTAGTGATTTTATTTGTATCTCCAAGTGTTGCAGATCATATAAAGGTGATACTAATCTAGTAATCATGATCATACACCCACAAAAATAAACTTTATTAGCTACAAGATTTCATAAATTTACCCCTTTTAAGTATCAAACAAGTTGATTGTGATATTAGTTAATATTATTAACAAGAGTAACCTTTAAATATTCATCTAGATTAATCAAAATAACACCTAAACTTCATAACCACTATCATGGTATAAAATCAACTGGTGATAAAAATTTAGAGAAATTGGCGCATGCAAACTTTTTACAGTCTAAGGAAAAAGAAAACAATAACTGGTTTTCTAATCATTATACCTTTAAATAGAATATTTCGCTTGTGAGCTAGTCCGGCTCATTAAAAGTATAAACTGAGGCGCGTTTAAATGAGCTTGAGCCTAAAAAAGCTTGTTTAGTAAACGAGTCCAAGATACAGTACTTATTGAGCTCATGGCATGCTCGTGAGCTTAAACAAGTCTATTGTATGGTTATATATGTAACATTTATTTTAAACATTAGATATATATATTTATGCAGTAATAAGTATTATATATAAAATTATTATAGAAGTAACTAAATTATATATTATGTTAATATAAACTTTATGACTATAAATACACACACATAACAAGTTGAGCTCGAACTTGAACAACATCGCATGAGCCGTGCTCTAATTTTAGAAATAGAACTTGCTCTCATAAGTTAAAGAACCGAACTAGAGCTTAGGCGAGTTTGGCTACACCCAGCTCGTTTACACCCTACTTGCATGTGTTCTTGTATAAATGAGGGAACAAAAACACATCTAATTTATATGAACAGTTAAATTGTTTATTTTTTTACAAATTTTTTTGTGATGTTTTTTTTTTTAAATTTTGGTTCATAATATCCAAATAATTAGAGTAAAATGTTTTAGGCATTATGATAAAAATGATAATGAGTTTCTGCAAAGCTTAAAACTGAAAACTCCATAGTTTGTAAAACTCAATCAGGAAAACAAAAATCAAAAGAAAAAGGCATGGAGATGAAACTATCTTACTCAACTCAACAAGCATGATTTCAGATGAAAACTCTTGATAATTAAATGAATACCTAAATGTTTTATAATTAATATAAGGAATAACTTTTGAGTTCTCGTGTCACAAAGGTATGAGACAGGGAGACCCTATTTCTCCGTTTCTTTTCTTAATCGTTATGGAGGCTTTTTCGAGTATGATTAGAAAAGCTAGTCGTGTGGGTGCGTTTAGGGGAATTATGCTTCCGCAGGAGGGGGCGGTGTTAACCCATCTCCTTTACGCGGACGATTGTGTGTTAATGGGAGAATGGGCTCGGAATAATATAAAAAATGTGGCGCTCTTGCTTAGATGTTTTTACATTTGCTCCGGTTTAAAAATAAATATGAAGAAATCTAGTCTCTTTGGGGTGGGAGTGGAGGATTCTAAAGTTTAAGATATGGCAGTGGCTTTGAAATGCTCGGTTGGCAGGATCCCGTTTATTCATCTCAGAACGTTTATTCATCTCAGAATTTTGGTGGGTGCTAAAATGAGTAGAGTGGCTAGTTGGAGTTTCATCTTTGATATTTTTGAAGCGCGTCTCGCTTTGTGGAAGGGTTCTCTGTTGACCATAGCCGGTCGTGTTACCACCATCAAATCGGTTCTCGAAAGTCTGCCCAACTATTACCTATCCCTCTTCAAAGGTCCGGTGGCGGTCACGAAGGGATTGGAGCGATTATCAAAAAGTTTTTATGGGGGGAGGTGGGTCGGATAAAAAGCTTTATTGGGTGGCTTGGACTCGGGCCACTACTCCGACTAATAAGGGTGGAATTGGGCTCTCGAAACTAAAAGATATCAACAGTGCTTTGTTGAGCAAATGGGTCTGGAGGTATCGTACTAAAGGAAATGATCTCTGGAAAAAGGTGGTGGACTCCATTCATAGCTCTAACAAAAGTTGGTCTTCGGTTCCGGTTAATAACAATATTGGGGGCGTCTGGAAAGGTATCGTTACGGAAATCATAAATGTGAGTTTCTGTAAAACTGATTGCCTTTCTCATTGATACAAAACCGGTATAAATAATACAGAGATGTACATACAAAAGGAAAGTAAATATCCTATACAGAAGGAGATATACTCCAGTTTAAATGGAGAAGATATGGCGGGTCGAATATATGGTAAATGTATATTCGCTAACAGACCCCCGCAGTTTGAGCCGTAGCCTGACGAAGGCACAAACTGGATCTAAAACGAGTGAACAATTGCTTGGAGAGGCCTTTGGTGAAGATGTCAGCATACTGGTAATCGGCAGGGACATGAAGAACGCGAACATCACCAATATGGACTTTTTCACGAACGAAATGGATGTCTAACTCCACGTGTTTAGTGCACTGATGTTGTACCGGATTCTGTGAGAGATAGATGGCTGAAATGTTATCGCAATATACGACTGTTGCTTGAGTCACCTGTACGCCCAGCTCCAATAGCAGATTTCGAATCCAACTAGTTTCCGCCACAGCATTAGCAACCCCCCTATATTCAGCCTCAGCACTAGAGCGTGCAATGGTTGGCTGGCGCTTTGAGCTCCAGGATATAATATTGTCCCCCAAATAAACACAAAATCCCGAAGTAGACCGTCGCGAGTCTGGACAACCGCCCCAGTCGGCATCCGAATAGGCAGTAAGAGTGGTAGACCGAGACGGAGAGAGCTGGAGACCAAAGTCAAGTGTGCCACGGATATAACGGAGAATGAGTTTCAGGAACTGTAGGTGAGGCTCACGCGGGTCATGCATAAAAAGGCAAACCTGCTGCACCGCGTAAGCTATGTCCGGACGAGTAATGGTCAAGTACTGAAGCGCACCAGCGATGCTGCGATAGAAGGTACCATCAATTGTAGGGGACGTAGAATCCGCACTGAGCTTGGAACCTGTCTCAACTGGCGTGGAACACGGCTTATAATTTGTCATGTTTGCCTGGGCAAGAATGTCAGAGGCATACGATGATTGAGACAATAAGAGGCCCCCGTCTTTGTTGTCAACCTTTATTCCCAAAAAAATGTTGTAAAGCTCCAAGATCCGTCATAGCAAACTCGGCCTTTAAAGAAGTAATTATGCGGTTCAGGAGGGAAGGGTCAGATGATGTAAGAATAATGTCATCCACATACAACAATAAGTATGCCCGATGATGTCCCTTCTGATAAACAAATAGAGAAGTGTCACAGATACTGCTCGTGAAACCGCAGTGGGTAATGAAGGTAGAGAACCGATGATACCATGCCCGAGGAGCCTGTTTTAACCCATACAACGACTTATTCAACTTGCAAACGAAACCCGGGTTTGCCTGATCCACAAAGCCTGGAGGCTGATGCATATAGACTGTTTCTTTTAGATGGCCATTCAAAAAAGCATTTTTTACATCTAGCTGATGGACAGGCCATGACCTAGAAACTGCGAGGCTCAAAACAGTTCGAATGGTAGTCGGTTTGACTACAGGACTAAAGGTCTCATCACAATCAACCCCAACTGTCTGACTTTTACCATTCACAACCAGACGTGCTTTATAGCGTTCCAATTTACCCGAGGCATGAAACTTATGTTTAAACAACCACATACATCTAATGACTGGAGCGGATGAAGGTCTTGGTACAAGTTCCCAAGTCTTATTATCTAATAAAGCTTTGTACTCGTCGGCCATAGCCGTGTTCTAGTTTGGATCTAGACGGGCAGCAAGATGGGATTTGGGTAAAGGGGAGATGTCGGGTGTGACAGTAGATAGGTTGAATGGAACACGAGGTTTAGTAATACCAGCACGAGATCGGGTGGTCATGGGATGAGAGGGCTGTGGGTGGTCAGCTGTCGGGTGAGGAGGAGGTTCGACGGGTGGCTGGGTAGTCGTGGTCTGGTCTGCTATGGGAGGTGGGTCCTGGGCCGGGTTGGGCTGTGGACGGTGACGGCGTTGGAAAGTGATGGGAGAGGCACTGGGCGGTGCACGGGTGGTGACAGGTGGGTGGGCAGGAGTGGCAGGAAAACTAGGGGGTGGATGTAAAATGGCCGGTGAAGGTGGTATGATGGTCGGGGCATGTGGGATGGGGACCGAGGGGGGGGGGGGTGTTGGAAGGAAAACCCCGGGGGAGGGTCATCGCAAAAGGAGGGGGATGGCTTAGGATCAGTGGAAGTGGCCAAAGGGAAAGTAGTCTCGGCGAAGGTGACATGCCGAGAGAAGATGACTTTTCCCGAGGAGAGCTCAAGACACCGATAACCCCTATAATTTGCTGGATATCCCAAAAAGACACAAAGAGAGGAGCGAGTGTGAAGTTTATGAGGGCGAGTTGCAGACTCATTGGGGTAGCAAGCACACCCGAACACGCGAAGGTGTTCATATGACGGAATTCGGTGATACAGTGATGTGTTTAAAATGTAACATATAAATTTCATCAAATGAGGCATAAAACTAACCCTTTTTTAGTACTAATGTTGGAAAAAGTGTGCTTTTGTCTTCCTTTTGTATTTTCAGGATTAAATGAGCTCAAATTAACAAAAGAAGCAAAAAGACATCAAAATCTAACATAAATACAAGAAAAGGAACAAGACGTGACATGCCCGACCCCACGACAGCATCTTCCCAAGCAAAACAAGAAATCAGAAGCCTGAACACGCCCCGTGCTCAGCCAGCACGGGGGCGTGCCCAAGTGTCAGCAGAAAAGACAAAGTGGTAGAAGCTTCTATTGCCCACCACGGGGCCGTGTTCAGCGGACACGGGGCCGTGGTCAACTATAAGATTCGCACAATCTAGGCAAATCTTCATAGTACAAAGATTCTTCTGCACACGGGGTCGTGCTCAGCGGACACGGGGGCGTGGTCAACTAATAAGACAAAGCTGCATTAAATGAAGAAAGAGAAGGATGTGGACACGGGGCCTTGCCCACTGGACACGGGGCCGTGCCCGAGCTTCTGTTCAGCCTATTAATAGAAGTGCTTGGCTCAAGCTCAAACCATCCCTTGGCACACCACCTCTCTCACACTTCACCCACCACCCACCACCACCATAACACCATCATCCACCACCATCAGCCATTGTCCATCATAGAGTGTGTGAGTCGTCTCGGGATCCAAGATTGATCATAAGAGTTCTTGACAATCAAGGCCATGTTTGCCTAAGTCTCTTACATCACTTGGTGAAGACAAAGTGTCTAGTGTAATACTTTTTATTTCTAATCTTTTCGCACTTTTTATTTGGTTTCGTATTAATGACTTTAATAACTAGTTGCTTATGTTGAAGGTGATCTTTCTTTATCGTTTGTCCGTGGTGTCTTGAAATTATTTTACTGTCTATATAAAATAAAAGATTTTCACCATTCATATCTCCACGGTCTATATGGAGGTATGTTGGCTACCTGGTCGGAGTTTAAGGGAACGGTTTGGTAAAGGTCTTGCCATTGTTCAGCGTTTAGAGGTCCTGCAATGGACCTGGGTCAAATTTAGTAGGACCTCCTTCAATACTTAGCGGTATTGGATGGCGGGGGTCCAAACTCTTTGATCCCCTCATAAGTTAACTACTATTAATACTATAACCCGGCTATTTAGGACTGTATCCCTGCTGACTCAGACTACTTAGTCGAGGGTAACGTCACCTCCAAAAGAGGGGCCTACCATAATTTGCATTAATAACTTAATTAATTATCTTCCAATAATCCACCCTTTTAGGATTGTATCCTTGCTGACTCAAACTACTGGGGTGAGGGTAACATCACCTTCAAAAGAGGGGCCTACTACAATAACTAAGATAATCTCTTAAAATAGTGCAAAAGTGCGGAAATAATCAAAGGTTACACTAGATACGAGTCGGAACCAAGTGATTCATCTTGTCTATCTGTTTTTCTTTTTATTTTTATTTTCAGCATTTTAGTTAGTTTTTATTTTTCTTAGTTAAAAACATTTTTCTAAACTTTTTAATTTGATTAGACGTTGAGGATAAACCGGTACTAAAAGCTCATGTGTCCTTGGACGACCTCGGTATCTTACCAACACTATACTACGCTCACGATGGGTGCACTTGCCCATATGTGTGTCTAGTGTTAGTAAATATCGTGTTTTGTAAATTTAAAACTTGACTAAAAAGTGTTAAAGGGGCTTAAAATATACACCTAATAAATATAACACTTCACACGCATCATACAGGATGGCACATGGAGTGTTATTTTGAAGGGTTTTGGTAGGGAGGATATTATGCAGATAACAGGCAGTGTGTATTGCCTCTACCCAAAATTTGGATGGTAAGGAGGCATGGACAAGTAAGGATAACATAATATCATTGAGGCGGCGTATCATACGTTCGGATTTACCGTTTTGTTGGGAGGTGTGTGGGCACGCGAAACGGAATTGTATGCCTTGTTGGTTTGCAAAGTTTAAAAAATTTTGATTGTTGAATTCCCCACCCATGTCACATTGAAATTGTTGAATTTTTAGTTTAAATTGGGTTTGGACAAAAGCATAAAAATGAGTAAACTTCGTAAATGTTTCAGATTTATACTTTAATGGGTAGACCCAGGTGAATTGGGAAAAATCATCAATTAGAACCATGTAATATTTGTAACCTGCGGTGCTAAGAACCGGGGAGGTCCAAAGATCACAATGAACAATAGCAAAGGGCATAGAAGTACTAGTAGTAGAAGCAACAAAAGGTAAACACGAATGTTTAGATAACTGGCAAGCATGACAAACAAAAGTAGAGTCTAATTTATTACATGACAAAACACGATTAGAACTAAGAAAATCCATAACATGACGACCCGGGTGACCGAGACGGTCATGCCAGGACTGAGGTGAAGAGACGGAAACAAAAGCTTTAGCCAGAGACTTCGGGTTGAATGAGTAAAGGCCGCTGGAACTGTCATGGCGACTCAGCGGCTGAAGAAACACTAGATAAATGGTCGGAACCGAGATATCTAGGGGGTTGAATCTGCATAAAAGGTTAGTTTCCTCTCGATTGACTCAGGTACAACTGATCCTCTTCTCCGATAATTCTGCAAAAAAGAGCACCGTTAGCCTCCCCAAGGGGAGAAGAGGGTTCTCTCCTTGACCCGACTCCGGTGTGAGAATAAGTATGGGTAATGAGGAAGAAGATGTATTTGAGAAGTGTGTGTAACTTGGATTCATACCTGGGTTGTTTCTCATATTTATAGCCGGGAGTCGTTTAGGCGGGAAAACCCGTTAGTGAAAAGTTGACAGAAGTTGCTTACCCCGTAAGCGGTTACATTTCCTTCCGTCAAGCTCCTTGATCCGACGTGAAAGCACACGGATCGTGGCTTAGATCGAAGGCTGGGGATTTGCCACGTGTAAAGTGATCAAGTGGAGATTACACTCCAATTACATGCTTTCGTTGTGTTTTCAGGGATGCCTGAGATGGTGACACGTGTCCAGACGGTTGTAACCGTCTTGGTGGTGCACGATTGCATTTCTTCTAGAAGATTGCTGCAGTAATCTAGTGTGGCACCTTATTGTGTGGAGACAGCTGGACAAATAAATCTCAAGTCTGAGTAAATTTTCATCCTTTGTCTATGGGAGAAAGCGCAAGAATCTATGATTTCCTTTGGGCGCACAAGTGTTGACTGTTCTTTAAGTCTTTACTTGTGAGACCAGTGCGCAGCCGCGCAAGGTACAAAGCTGGAAAGTAAGGTTGTGGTATGGTCCCAGGCACTTATTATGAGGTTTTTGGGACCTTACCCCTTCAAGTCTCCCCAGTCTAGTGTTGCACTTATGCAAGTAGGTGGAGACTGGACTTATGAGAGGGAAATGCTTTTAGGCGCGGAAAACAAAGAATCTTCCATGAGAAGATTTAATTTTGTTAAAATGGGAGTTTTTTAAGGAAAATTATGACTTTTGTTCTTTTGTGATCATACCTTGACGTGTAATGACGTCAGTTGGCAGTAAAAGTTGGTATTTGCGAGAGTTTGTCTTCTTATATTGGGAGACGTAATGGCGCTCTGTCAGACTTCATTAATGGGGATATGACCCTGGTTCCTGTAGCGCCGTTTAGATGTGACGTTTTGCTGACAGTTAATCATGATGATTAGGTTTCTTCTTTCTCGAAGTTGGGTTCTTCTATATATATGTACATTCAAGACACCTTGTCTTCTTGTTGATTTTTGGCAAAGAAGATGAAACGCTCTTACCATACTCGTCTTTTGTTGGATGTTTTTAGGATTTACGAGGCTGCTGAAGGCCTCATGCTTCTTTCTAGTTCTCCACCTTTAGTTGCTGTTACGGCAAAGAATCCGGTCAAACCTGTTTCTCCGGTGGCTGTTGGTTCTGGCTGTAAGGTTCTTCAGCACAAAGGTGTCACTGATGATGGTAGGACTGTGCTGGATGCTGATGGTTTGATAGCTCGCTTTTCGCTGATCCAGAAAGGAGGATGCCGGTTGGTATATCAACGCCGGAAAACTCGCCGGTGTGAGCAGGTGCTTGCCGTCGATGATGGTCCCGATGCTGGTTAGGTGTTTAACCTTAGGGCTAGTTCTCGTCCTTTGTTAATGTTTTTTGTAAATCTGGTACTGAACAATTTTTTTTGAAGATCATTGCCATGATCTTGTTAAGTGTTTGTGCTACACTTTTGATGATGTGTATATGTTGGTATACTATTATCCCTGTAAGGTTTATTTTTGTATGTTTGGATTACAATATGTTGCATGTGTTTTAATTGCTTTGATCTGGTAGAGCGAATGAGAGATGGTATTGTGCTCATGTGTGAACGTTTGTCTGAATGTGCGCTTTTGTTGCGCTTTTCTCAGACTGTTCATGAGGTGTACAATATTTACTATTTTGTTTTCGTGCAAACCAAAAGAATTTCATGCAATTTGTAACAAACAGTAACAAGTATGAAAATAATGTTTGTATTGATAAAGCGCGAGGCTCGTAATACAAGTGTAAATAGGAAATACATTGCCTGTGAATGATTTGACCTATATGTAACACCGGCGCAACTGCTGCGCATTCCAGGTGCGTGGAACTAGAGTCCCGTCAATTCTTTTTAGGGTATATGCCCCTTTGCCTAGGACCTCATTGATGACGTATGGTCCTTCCCATTTTGGCGCTAATTTGCCCAGTTTTTCAGCGTTTGACGCTTCATTGTCACGCAAGACGAAATCACCGGGGACCAAGGTACACACGCGGACGCGCGTGTTGTAATATTTTTCAAGTTTGGATTTGTACCTTGCTTCTGTGATGGAAGTGTTCTCGCGTCTTTCTTTAAGAAGGTCTAAATCCATTCTTCGTTCTTGCTCGTTGTTTTGTTTTTCCATAGCTAGCATACGCGGTGATGGAAGACCGATTTCGGCTGGGATTACCGCTTCAGACCCATAAACCAGGCTGTATGGAGTTTCTCCCGTGCTAGTCTTTGGCATTGTACGATGGGCCCATAAGATGCTGGGGAGTTTGTCAACCCATCCCCTGCGCGCTGTGCCAAGCCGTGCTTTAATGCCGTCAACTATCTGTTTGTTGATGCTTTCAACTTGACCGTTTGCCTGTGGGTGCGCCACAGAAGCAAAATAGTGCTCAATCTTCATTTCTTTGAACCATTTCTGAAGATCCTCTGAAGCGAAGTTTGTGCCGTTGTCGGAGATAATGCGCAATGGTAATCCGAATCTACAAATAATATGTTCCCATATAAATTTGCGAATTACCATTGCTGTTGTTGAGGCTAGTGCTTTAGCTTCGACCCATTTTGTGAAATAGTCGACAGCTACAATGATGAATTTTACTGCGCCTGGCGCGTCGGGGAATGGACCAACGAGATCGATGCCCCACTGTTGAAAAGGCCAGGCGGAGATGACTGGTACGAGCGGGTTCTTCGGCCGAAGTGTTTTTGGCGCATGGCGTTGACAGGCTGTGCATCTTCTTAATAAGTCTACTGCGTCCACGTGCATTCCCGGCCAGTAGTATCCTGCGTTCATTATTTTTGCCACGACCATGCGCGGTCCTGCGTGTATTCTGCATAAACCCTCGTGGATTTCTCTGACCAGATATTGGGCATCTGTTTTATCAGCACAGCGTAATAATGGTCCCATAAATGACTTCCGGTATAGGACGCCATCCGCCATTTCATAGTTTATCGCTTTGTGTTGGAGTTTTCGGGCTTCTGCTTTTCCTTCCGGGAGCTTTCCGTGTTGTAGGTATAAGATGATCGGAGACATCCAGGATGGATTACCGACTTCTATAACGTTTACTTGCTTGAGATGAACCGAAGGGTTAGACAATACCTCTATGCGTACTTCTTTTGCTAAATGCTTGAAGCTAGTAGCGGCCAATTTGCTAAGCGCATCTGCGTGCTTATTTTCGCTTCTGTTTATATGATTAACCTTGAATGTCTGGAATTGGCTGATTAATATCCGCGCTTGTTCAAGGTCTAATGCCATAGCTTCTCCTTTTGCATCATAATGACCATTAACTTGTTCGGCTACTAGTTTTGAATCAACGTTAGCTTCGAGGTTTCTTGCCCCCATTTTAAGTGCTAAACGAAGGCCTGCTAAAAACGCTTCGTATTCTGCTTCGTTGTTAGTGCTTCGGAAGTCTAGGCCTATGGCATATGTGAGTTCGTGATCATCCGGGCTGACTAATCGGAGACCTGCCCCTGCTCCGTCATCGTTGGAAGCGCCATCTGTGTGTAAGGTCCAGACTCTAGCGTCGAAAATGGGAATAGGGTTCTGGATTGCCTCGCACTCTTGAACTTTATCGATGGGGACTTCGGTGGCAAAGTCTGCTAGAACTTGCCCTTTGATTGCTGGTCTTGGCCTGTAGAAGATGTTGTATCCTCCCAGCTCAATGGCCCATTTAGCCAATCTTCCCGCCACATCGGGTTTGGATAAGATTTGGCCTAAATGATAATTTGTGAGAACCGTGATGACGTGGCCCGAAAAATATCGACGAAGGCGCCGTGATGCATGTACTAGTGCTAGGACTAGTTTTTCTATCATTGAGTAACGAGTTTCCGGACCGATGAGCATCTTGCTGATATAGTAGATTGGAGTCTGAACGTTTTCTCGCTCCACCATTAATACTGCGCCAACTGCTACTTCCGCAGCAGATAAATACAAGATTAATGGTTCTTTTTCTCGTGGTGCTGTTAGAATTGGCAACGGAATTAGACATTCCTTCATTTGTCTGAAGGCTGCTTCTGCTTCAGGTGTCCATTGAAAGTGAGTTTTCTTCGCGCAGTTTCGTAGCGTGCTGATAAATGGATAAGATTTTGCCGCGTGATTAGCCAAGAATCTGTTCAAGGCTGCTAATCGCCCGGCGAGTCTTTGCATTTCTTTTATAGTTGCAGGTGATGGCATTAGCTGGATAGCCTGCACTTTTTCTGGATTTACTTTAAAACCGTCTCTTGTGACTATAAAGCCCAAAAACTTTCCTTCCTCCATGCCGAAAGAGCATTTTGTTGGATTGAGTTCAAGTTCACGCTGCGCAGAGAGTCAAATGTGCGCTGAATATTGTTGAGCATCGTGTCTTCCTCATGGCTCATGATGACGAGGTCATCCATGTATACCTCAACTGTCTTGCCAATGTCACCTTTGAAAACTGTGTCCATCAGGCG
This sequence comes from Helianthus tuberosus, assembly GCA_030545235.1. Taxonomy (NCBI): domain Eukaryota; kingdom Viridiplantae; phylum Streptophyta; class Magnoliopsida; order Asterales; family Asteraceae; genus Helianthus; species Helianthus tuberosus. The sequence continues at coordinate 18,406 of JARYGA010045789.1, read as the reverse complement.
TTGGTAAGTTGCGCCTGCGTTGCGCAGGCCGAAGGGCATTTTGGTGTAGCAGAAGATGCCCTTATCTGTACGGAATGCGGTTTTATCTTCGTCCTCCTCCTTCATCTGGACCTGATGATATCCTTTGTAATAGTCGAGAAAACACTTCCATCTGAATGACGCTAGAGAGTCGACTTTTTTGTCTATCTCTGGAAGCGCGTAGCAATCTTTTGGGCATGCTTTATTCAGGTCTTTGAAGTCGACGCACATTCTCCATCCGCCACTATGTTTCTGTACCATTACTGGATTGGCAACCCATGTATGGTATTTTACTTCGCGCAAGATTCCTGCACTGAGTAGCTCTGTTACTTGTTCGTCCATAGCGTTTGCTTTTTCTTCGCTAAAGCTGCGCCTTCCCTGAGCAACAGGTTCGGCTGATGGCTTGATATTCAGGCAATGTTGCGCTATGTCGCGTGGAACCCCAGTCATGTCTGCTGGGCACCAAGCGAATATGTCTTTATTGTTGGACAATAAGTCTTTTAATTGTATTCGTGTTGCCGGTGAAATGGCATGTCCTAGCAGGACGGCCTGCTCTGGATATTCGTTGTTCAGGACCCATTTCTCCGGTTCGTTTGATGCTGAAGGTTTGACTACCTTTGTCGGTGGCTCGTCGTCCACGTACATGACTTCTTTGCTTGAGTATAGAATTGCAACTACGGTTTCCGTTGGAAATCCGCATGCAGCATGTGGGATAGAAGTGATCATGCTGAATTCTCGTTGTGACCTTCTTCCGAGCAGGACATCATGGCATGATGTTGCCGGCATGACCATGAAATTAACTGTGACTGTTCGTGAATGCTCACCATCAGAGAGGGTCACAGGGAAAGCTATTTGCCCTAATGGGAATACAGCTTCGTTGCAAAATCCGATGAGAGGAAAATCGACCAGTTCTAGACGTGCTTTGTCTTCTGGGTCAAGCTGTTTGAAGCATTGCTCGTATATGATGTCCATCGAGCTTCCCGGATCTATAAACATATAACCCGTTCGGTAATGGCCGAAGATGCCAGTGATAATTACTGGTCGTTCTTCCTGAGGGCCTCCAGGAACCACGGGAAATATGACTTGTTGTTCCCTCCAATGTTGCTCATGGTTTCGTTTATTTGGTCTTCGTGACGGACCTCCTTGAACCATGTTAATTTGTTTTGATTTAGCTTTCTGATAGCTGCTACTTCTAGATTGTTGACGTATATCAATATTACGACTAGATTGGATGTCCCCCCCCCCCCCCCGACAGGGTGTTGGTGGGTCCAATACTACAGTGTTGATTTCTTCGCCAGATCTGATGTTTGGGAACTCGGATCTGGCAATTTGCAGGACAATTGTGTTTAAAGCAGTCTGGCATCTGTTGAACCTATATTCTGGGGATCTCTCTATGATTGGATCTGAGAAATTCTTTTTGTCTGGATGACTGTTGTTTTCGTTTGTTCCCATGGTTCCGTCAATCTGGGTACATTGGATTGTAACACCCTCGAACTCAGATCGAGGACCTGATGGGTGAGATAATGAATTCTCTGTCATGTGAAAAACATAGAATGAGGCAACTGAATCGAAACGAGACAAAACTGAAAAAACAGAGGAATCGGTGGGCGCCAATGAAGAAACACTAGATAAATGGTCGGAACCGAGATATCTAGGGGATTGAATCCGCATAAAAGGTTAGTTTCCTCTAGATTGACTCAGGTACAAATGATCCTCTTCTCCGATAATTCTGCAAAAAAAGAGCACCGTTAGCCTCCCCAAGGGGAGAAGAGGGTTCTCTCCTTCCCAAGGGGAGAATAAGTATGGGTAATGAGGAAGAAGATGTATTTGAGAAGTGTGTGTAACTTGGATTCATACCTGGGTTGTTTCTCATATTTATAGCCGGGAGTCGTTTAGGCAGAAAAACCCGTTAGTGAAAAGTTGACGGAAGATGTTAACCCCGTAAGCGGTTACATTTCCTTCCGTCAAGCTCCTTGATCCGACGTGAAAGCACACGGATTGTGGCTTAGATCGAAGGCTGGGGATTTGCCACGTGTAAAGTGATCAAGTGGAGATTACTCTCCAATTACATGCTTTCGTTGTGTTTTCAGGGATGCCTGAGATGGTGACACGTGTCCAGACGGTTGTAACCGTCTTGGTGGTGCACGATTGCATTTCATCTAGAAGATTGCTGCAGTAATCTGGTGTGGCACCTTATTGTGTGGAGACAGCTGGACAAATAAATCTCAAGTCTGAGTAAATAATATCCAGGTCTGGATATTTAAGCGAAAGTGTTTACTTCAGGATTTTCATCCTTTGTCTATGGGAGAAAGCGCAAGAATCTATGATTTCCTTTGGGCGCGCAAGTGTTGACTGTTGATTGTTCTTTAAGTCTTTACTTGTGAGACCAGTGCGCGGCCGCGCAAGGTACAAAGATGGAAAGTAAGGTTGTGGTATGGTCCCAGGCACTTATTATGAGGTTTTTGGGACCTTACCCCTTCAGCGGCGTGCCATCCTTGTAGTCCTTCACAGAAAAGCCAAAAGGATCAAACTCAACAGACACGTTATTGTCAATGGTGAATTGACGAACAGAGATAAGATTTTTAATAAAGTTAGGATTGTAAAGGACATTTTTAAGGTGAAAGGTTTTAGTAGGTGTGTTAATGGTGGTGTGTCCAGATCCAATAACTGGTAAACGCTGACCATTACCAACAAGTACCGACTTTATATGAGAATAAGGGGAAAGTGTAAAAAGTATACCTTGGTCTAGAGTGACATGAGAAGTGGCTCAAGTGTCCATGTCCCAGTTGTCGTCATCAGGAGATTCCATGGAAATTGCTTGAAAAGCTTGAGCAATCTGAGACGGGTCAAGAGCATCAAGGTCAGTAAAATGTGCCTGGGCCTGAGAAGATGAGGACTGATCAGTAGTGGGCTGCTGTGGAGGCGGGTTCTGCTGTGAAACGGGCTGCTGAGCAGGGCTGTAGTTGGGCCAAGGGTTGGGCCATTGGGTTGTTGTGGGATACGGGCATGGGGGTGGGGCCCAATAAGGGGGCAGAGCCCAGTAGGGATAGGGTGGAGGTGTCGCTGGGTGGTATGGTTTGTGGGAGGGTGAACCGTTTTGCTGACCCACGTTCCTGTAGTTGTGGTTTCGGCCTCGGCCGCCACGAGTCCTGGTCGGCCTCGACCGAGGGTCACGAGGGTGAGAGGGTGCAGCTGGGGAAGGGGTAGATGAGGGAGGTGGTGGTGGGTGCGATTGGGCAGCAGCAACAACAGACGACCCGTCTAAGACATCACGAGCCGCCCGTCTCTTCTGGTCATTGAGCAGCATCTCACAGGCCTCCTCCCACGGAGGAAGTGAGTTATTGATCAGCGACCTCATTGTATCGAACTCGGTAGGCAGGTCGCGAACCATCTGCAGAACAAGTCTTTGATCAGTAATCGGGGTATCGACGAGGTCATTCAACTGGTCAGCCAATTCACGAAGTTTCTGAAGGTATGTCTCCAAGGAGGGCTGGGATTTCAGTGTCAAGTTAACAAATTCATGCTCCAAAGCAGCAATCCGAGCCCCTTTATTGCTGTGAAATTGGTTTTGAAGCCGAACCCAGGCTTTATGAGCCGTGGAGTCCCCATAAGGAAGTATCTTGGCCAAGAGATCATCAGAGAGGGTCCCGTAAATCCATTGGAGAACGATGGAATCGATCTCGAACCAGGACGCATAGTTGGGATCGGTTTTGGCGGGTGGCGGCGTGCCGTCAATATGGTCCATGACACGATAACGCGGGCATGGAGTTGAAACAGACGAACCCAGGAGGTATACGAGACCTTAACACCATCAAGGATCCGGACTTTCTGCTGAATACTAGTCACAAAATAGACTGGATGCAGGTGCCCGGGTTTGGGGGTTTCTGATGTGGTTTTGACGGAGTCATCAGGATGATCCGGGTTAGCGGAAGCAAGGGTGTCAACCATGGTGGCTGGACCGAAACAGGAAGCAGGGAAAAAAAAGAAACAAACAAACACACAGGGTCTGATCGAGACCAGATACTGTGTGGTGACCGAGGTCAGAAGAAGGAGGAAGAATAGTGATTAGGGTATTGAGCGACTGCGCTCTGATACCATGTGAGTTTCTCTAAAACTGATTGCCTTTCTCATTGATACAAAATCGGTATAAATAATACAGAGATGTACATACAAAAGGAAAGTAAATATCCTATACAGAAGGAGATATACTCCAGTTTAAATGGAGAAGATATGGCGGGTCGAATATATGGTAAATGTATATTCGCTAACAATAAAAACCAAAGTGGGAGGAGTTCAACTTCTTCAGAACTTTAAGGGTCTGGTTGGAGACGGGAGAGCGATTAGGTTCTGGCTCGACCCGTGGGTGTGTAACATGCCTCTTAAGGAGCGGTTTCCTTTGTTGTTTCGTTTGGAAGCTGAGAAGAAGTGCTTGATTGTGGCCCGTTTCAATAGGCCTATTCAGGCATTCTCGGGGAGTTGGGGGTGGACCCGCAGCCCGGTTTCTCCTGATGAACTGACTGAATGGAACGATTTTATTTCCCTTTTGGACGCGGTGAAGCTTTCAGGTAATGAAGATAGGTGGGAATGGATCGGCGGCAATTGCAAGGATTTCTCGGTTGGTGCGGTTAAAAGTTTTCTTAGAAGTAATGAAGATTACAGCAATAATTTTGTGTTTAAATGGTCGAAATGGGTTCCGAAAAAAGTAAACATTTTTGTTTGGAGAGCTCAAATGGGTCGGATCGCTACTTTGGATGCCCTTAGCAAGCGAAACTGTTTTAACGGGGATGAAAGGTGTGTGCTGTGCAGCGATGGTAACGAGTCGGCGGAGCATCTCTTTTGTTTTTGTGAGGTCGCTGCGGCGGTTTGGTATCACATTAGTCGTTGGTGCCACATTGGTCCGATATACACTTTCTCATTGAATGATTTGCTTGAGGTTCACGAATTCTCCGGTCTGGGTATTAATGCTAATGACATTCTCAGAGAGATTATCATGGTGGGCTGGTGGTGCATATGGAAAGCGAAGAACGAAAGAAGGTTCTCTAATAAACAAAGATCGGTCGCCAGTATTGTTCAAGATATTAAGTCTTTGGGTTTTTGTGGTATAGTAATAGGTACTGCTAATATCTTGGAGGAAACACCAGAACCTTTTCCTCTTCCAAGTGAAGTTTCAGTGGTGAAAGCTGCAGCAGGTTGGGCACATTGTGTCTGTGTAACAGGTACTGCTAATACTTTTTCCTTTTTATAGAACTTCAAACAAAATTTTTATTTTTTTTGTGTATATACAGTGGCTAGAAAGTGTGTTCCGTTTGGAACAGTTGTTGGAGACCCATACACAGATCAAGATCCAGAAACAGACTTACTTGATCAAGGTAATATTAATCATTGCAGTCATTGGCATAGGAATATGGTAACTGCTGAGTTCACTAACTATGATATTAAGTGAGCCCTCACTCAAATAATGGTTATGTAAGTTTTTTTTTCATTTACCTCAATCTTATTAAGCAAAACCCAATCCATTAACAAATAATGGTAAAAAGCTAGAAAGGGAAAAGAATTATTTGGTTTTGACTTTCTGAATTCAGTTTTGTTCGGTTTTCGGTTTCAACCAAAACAAATTTTAATCTAATAAACTGAACTGAAAAATCCGAAATGTGAACCGATGAACACTCATAAAAAGAATCATATCTTTGTGCTCTAAATAATTTAATCAAATATATTTTCGTATTTTCTGATGTGTCATGTATGCAGTGTGATAATGGGTGGTATGGAGTGGATTGTAGCATTCCATCTGTTTATTCATCAATTAGAGATTGGCCACAGTGGCTTAGTCCGACCCAAATTAGTATTCCTGAAGATGGTTCTTGATTCATGCACATCATAACTCACGCTCATGAGGCACCCCATTGAAGCACGGAGGTATGGAACCATGTGTAATATAAACCTTAGTTTTTTTTTTTTTCATTTTTTACTCATATTTTATGTTACCATTTTCACGTTTTTCAGAAATATAGAAATATGGGGGATTATGAAGCGCTCTCACTCTTGAGTTTTACACAAAATACATGACCATATTGTGCTGTCCTTATTGGAACCGTTCATCGGGAAGAGATCATATTTGGGTATGATTCGACTAAACTCCTCAACAAAGCGTGTCCGTAAAATCCCCAAAAAGCGCGCAGTCCAAGCAAGAGCCGGAGCCCGAGCAAAAGCAGGAGCAAGAGTTTATCGCGGTATAAATTTGTTACAATAACCAACATGGGATTTTTATTTTGTTAAAAGATGTCGGGCATGCATGGACTCGCGAATCCTCATTGTAAGAATGGTAAGAGAAAACATATCTTGATGATACCCGGAAAAGAAAACATGAAAGACTCATGCTTTGTTAACGGATTCAAGAAATATTATCGATCGACAAGAAAAGATAATATAAATCTTACCTTTTTTAGTGGTGAGATCCGAGGGCTAAAAACCCAGATCTTGAAGTTTTGGATCACAATCAGTTTGAAATCGTTTCATTCTTTGAATGTTTGAAATCTTTAGTGTTTGATTTGAACACAAAACTTTTAAAATGGTAGGGTAGATGGGTGGGGGTGTAGACGGCATCAAATGGCAGTGGATGAAAAGTAACATCGTTAGTGATGAAAACGGGTATTACGGCATCGTTTTGATGTGCCGGATAAAAGAAATATGAAATGATATTTGAAAATTGGATTAAGCTAAAAACACCTCTAAATTTTGTTTAATGATGTATTATAATAGAAAGCGAAGAACGAAAGAAGGTTCTCTAATAAACAAAGATCGGTCGCCAGTATTGTTCAAGATATTAAGTCTTTGGGTTTTTGTGGTATAGTAATAGGTCCAAAAACTCATATGTTTTTTGGGACAATTGGGTCTCTTTTTCTATTATGTAACAGGTTTTGTTTTGGTGTTGAGCTGCCCTTGTTGTTGAGGTTGGTGTTTTTGTGAATAATATTTACTTTTCGAAAAAAAAAAAACAAGTCTCTTATATGTTTCTTCAAAGTTGCTGAACTTTCTTTTCTCTTTAAAGTTGCTCATATTTCGTTTGTTGTGTAATTGTCAGGTTACCACTTTTTATTTAATTTTTTAAGCGTATTGTGGATTTTATAATTAATGTCTAGTGATGTGGCTTTTTATTTATTAAAAAGGTAATTAAAATATGGATGAAACAACCGATTCAATTAAATGGTGTCCCAAATATTAACTAGTGGGAAACCCGTGCGTTGCCGCGGAGTCGAATATAATACAGAGCGAGAAAATAATTCAAACCTTAAAACAATGCGGAGCCCATATATAAAACAGAGCGAGAAAATAATTCAAACCTTAAAACAATGTGGAGTCTATATATAATACAGAGCGAGAGCATAATTCAAACCTTAAAACAATAAAAAAAATCATATATAAGTCGTATATATGTATAGCGTGTCTATATATTGTTGCTAACAGCTGTCTCAATCACAAAGTTATGAACTGCTACTTGCTATGCATGGCTACATAGGACACAATATTCCTATTGCTACTCAAACTAATATTACTGCTAAGAACTTGATTATTTCAATTTTAAAGAGATTAATTGCTAAATTCGTCCCTGAGGTTTGACTCAAATTGCTAGATTAGTCCAAAATCAAGTTTTGTTGCTAAAACAGTCCCTAAGCCTAGTTTTTGTTGCTATTTCAGTCCAATTAATTGACGCCGTTAGAACCTTCCGTTAATGAATGGGTAAAATTGCTAAATTCGTCCCTAAGGTTTGACTCAAGTTGCTAGATCAGTCCAAAATCAAGTTTTGTTGCTAAAACAGTCCAGGTAATTTTTTGAATTTGTTAATTATAAACTTATTTAGGTATATAATTTTTCTAGACTTGCATTAATTTTTTGAATTTGTTAATTATACAATTTTAAATATATTAACCTTCACTTTAGGTCACGGTGTATATCGGATGTCAAACGACTGGAAACGGGCGTGGGTCTGAACAGTCTCATTAGTTGCAAGGCCCTTTTCTGGCTCAACCTAGCGTGAAACGAAACTTTCAAATTAGAAGGTGCGTGTATTAAAACATTTGAGTAGTTAAAATACCTTGGAATTTAGATCTGTTGCTTTCATATGTATCTGCTCCATTTGCTTAAACTTTGATTACCTATTTTATTATAGAAAAATTAATTGTGGTGCTTCTTATATAGAGGCTGTAATTGGGAGTTTCAACGTACCCCACTTATCCACTACATGATAGTTTCTTCGTCTATCAACTGAAAACTGGTGGGAATTTAAATCAGCAGTTGCAAACATGGTAAAAATACCTAATATTTCGCTAACTGAATATTATTATTTTTTTAAAATTTTATAATTTTATGTAGGATCGTTTGCGGACCCGAACGAGTCGTTCAGAAGAGTTTATCTTAGTTTGAGCGGCGGAAACGAACAAACCGAGTTCAATTCAGCGAGATTTCACTTTAAACTGTTGTTGTATTGATAACAAATGCGATTACAGACCTAACAACACTTCGGCAGCACTTCGTGGCTCACCGGAAGAATATCAGAAAAGTTCGAACTATTACAACTGAAAAAACCAACTCACCTATATATAGTGTTCATGATTTCGCTTGGAAGATCCTCAAGCGAAATCCACTATAACATTTGAAGCGAAATTTACAATTACGTTGACTTTTGAAGCAAAACTCTCATGCATACGTAAAATCTGTTTTGTCCTTTTGTGAGTGATGTCACTAGTGTGATGTCATCATCAAGGATGATGACATCATGCTTGATTATATCCGCACCAAACCCGCACCGAACCTGAGACTCGATATTAAGACGAAGACGACAGATGTGTGCACCAACAGACTCCCCCTCAGATGTTGACGAGTCTTAAGTGTCGAGTCTTCTCAATCTTCAGTCTTTATCAGTCTTTGATCTTTCTCTGAAGTATTTGTCATTGCAAGAATCCTCATTCTCTATCTTTAACATCAACAAACTCCTCTCTCTCAAATGTTGACGAGTCTTGATGTCTTCAGACTCCCCCTCTCAATCTGCTGGGATCGTAGTCTGAAATTCACTTTCCACAGATTCTTAGATCGTAATCTGGCACTCTATCAAACTCAGGTTTCAGAACCTGGCTAACCTGCATAAACTCTACTCAAAAATAAATTTTCTGATAACCATTTTGTGGATAAAATTTTCAAGTCTAATTTACCACTTGCAGGAATAACATTTATATTTCAAAACATTTTTTCATTTCATTTCAACATTCTTCAAACACTTTCACCCAAACCATTTGTTCATCACGTTTAGCACTTGGAATTTTGAAAATCAGCTCTTCAACACCAGTTGTCGAAAATCTTTTTGAATTTTTCAAACTTTATGCTAAAACACACTAAAATCTTTTTGGATTTTCTGAAAGAAAATAAATGCAAAAATGAAATATTTACAAACAATATTTTTGTGAGTTCGTGCAAGAGGATCATATCAGTTTTTTAAGACAAATCACCAACACCGTTAAGCTTCATTACATTTTAAGTTCTAAACGATTCACTTAGATTGTCAGTATACTGGTCCACTTAAATTTTCACACAAAGTTCAATTGATCAGAGATACGAGGTTAATGTTTTAAGCTCTTGAACTTATTCGTGTGTCCCACTACTTGAATATACTCCCGTATCCAGATCCCAATATTCAGTCTTACAGGTGAGTATACCACAGATAATATCTGTAAGGGGAATAAATTATGCAACCGTGATAGCTCAGGTCAGAATTTCCATTCAGCAGAGAGCCTAGTTGACTTTTAGGTGTGTCCCCTTTAGAGGATCTTTTGAATTACAACAGCCATGATTAGCATTATTCAATGTTTCATCATTTTTTAGCTGAGGGTAGTGCTATATTTCAAGCAAGCAGAAAGTATTCTCCGGGGACTAGGCCATTGCTTCCGCAAAATCAGAAGTCCCGGGATAATACCCCAGATATCACTGAGTATAAAGACCTAGTATCTCAGAATAAGGGACCTTTCAAACAAGATTTCAGGGGTTACCTATATATCCAAGAAGTTGTTAACCCACAGAATAAGCAAGTTTGAAATTTAGGTTTATATCTCGTCACAATCTACTAAATGTACAAAAACCTACTGGCATATCATCAGTGAGACCGTTTATCACTTTTTTTATCTTACCAAATCTTTAGCATGTTGTGATCGTCCACTGATGTACTATCATTTCCTCTTTTATGCAACAAAAACTCATTTTGTATTTTATCATGTTTTTGGCTTTTTCAAATTTTCAAATGTTTTTGGATTTTCTAAAATTCTTACTCCCCCTAAAATGCAAACACATTTTAGGAAATTTGAAAACAAACTGTACAAGTAACATGACAACTGATATCGAATCACTTCAATTCGCCATCCACTTGGCATAAACAATCAGAACTCCCCCTCACAACAAACTATTTTCCCATCGATTTCAAAACACTTAAGTTTGTTTTAATCAAATGGTTTTTCCGGAAAATAAGTTTGATTTTACCACTTGTAAAGTTAGGGGTTTGGTTCATCACATTGTTTTTTCAACCACTTGTAGAAAATCAGATACAATTTAATGTCCCTGATTTACCACTTTTAAGATCAATCCAATCAAACATTTTCAACCAAACATCATCTGTTAGTTGAATTCTCAAGGTGCCGATTCCTACTCCTCGCTTACATACCTGGGAGTTCCGGCAATTCCTGCAAAAATTCTCAAAAAATTTTCAATTTTCAAACAAACAACATAAGAATGATGCCGATTCATGATCCACGATTACCAACTTGGGATCTCCGGCAAGTCAGGTTTTTACTCTTTGAAAAATATATCCACCCAAGCCTGACCTTCCTTGGGTGTAACAACCTCTTCATCATCTTTTCTTTCAACTAACCTGTGACCTCCTCTTTTGGCAGCGTAAAATTCTTTAACACTTTTGGCCTTACCATTGATCATTTTGCCAAAAATGTGTTTCACTGTTCCGTTGAAAGCTTTATCAACATCAAATTTCTTCTTGTCAGAATAAAATTGATTTGAAATTTCAACTTTCCCAACTCTCTTTTTAAAATTTTCAGCACTCAAAGATGGAAAATTCACATCATCCACTTTTAAAACTGATTTTTCAACTTTTTCTTTAACAACTTTTGGCTCTTCTGATTTTGTGGAATCAGATTCATCACCAGAACTGTTTCTTGAACCCTTAACAACCCATTTTTGATTTATCAGATTTTCTTTTCTGTTGATCACATTCTTTGAACATTCACCAATCTCAAAGGTCGAATTTTCAAAGCCAGTAAATGGTTTGGTTGTAAGTTCAGTTTTCTCCACAACTTTCTCTTTCAATTTACCAGATACTTCCTGTTTTGGTTTGAATGTTTTCGGACAATTCCTAGCAACATGACCAACAGTTTTGCACTGAAAACAGGTTCTGGTTTCTATCTTCTTTGGAACATGATTTTTCTTCAACTCTTCTTGCTTCTTGACAAGGAATTCTTGATTTGTCTCCTTCCAGAATGAACTCTTTTGTTCTTTCTCTTGACTTGTTCCTGAAACAAAATCAGTTTTTGGTTTATAAATTTCCTCATTTTTATACTTTTTCGGTGGTATAAAACCTAAACCATTTCTTTTGAAATTACGGCTTTGGTTTGGCTTCTTTTGAAAACCATAACCAGAACTGTAACCCTTTTTCTTGTTTAATCTTTGTTGAACTCTTGAGGTGTATTTTTTAGGTTTAACAGTAAGATTTAAATCTTTCATTTCAAAAATATTAATTTCTGTTAATTTGAAAACCTTTTTGATCAATTCAGTTTTAACACCTCTTAATGGAAAATCTTCATCAGAATATAATTTGTCAGAATCTTTCAAAGTATATGCCACTTTAAATGATTCATCATTCAAATTAGATTTTGATATCAAAAACTCTTTATCATAAACCCGTTTCTCCTTTTTGACTGTTGACTTTGACGAATCGGACTCAGACTTTGACTTGGATTTGGACTCTGGTTTTGACTCCTCTATGTCATCTTTGTCTAACACCTGATCGACCACACTTTTTATCAATTTTGACTCATGATCAGTATCGGACGACGTGTACGTGACATCAATATTTTCTGGCAAGTTATCCGACGGCCCAGACTCCCATTGTAAGTTTATTGCCTTTTCGACTCTTTCGGAATTTGGATTTCGAGGTAAAAATCCATTTTCGACCGGGGGCGGACATCTAGTGTAAACCACACTTGGTTTCTTACCAGAACTTGTCACTTTATCTTTTGTCACGGATTTCTTTTCTTCAGACATCTTCACATCTTCAAACGTCTTCAATTCTTCCACAACCGGATAAATCCTGTCAACAACAAAAGTAGAACATGAGTAACTGTCTAATAATTTCTTAACTTTCTCAGTTTCTATCTTTTGTGTTGCCAACTCAAGCTCGAGATCTGCACATTTCTTAATGTTATAGTTTGCCGTATCAAGCTGTCTCAGATAAGCTATCTTCAAAGTATTCATAGCTTCAGCTTGTTCACCGTTTGAATCAGTATACTTGTTGATTTCTCTGTTCATTGTATCATATGATTCTTTCAATCTGTTTATGTTGTGCAGCAATTCATTGTTTTGCTTGATTAAAGAATCACAATTCATGCACTTTTCAGGATCTTTGACAGGTTCTGCATCAACTTTGATCTCAAATTCAGGAACTTCTTTGACTGTTCTGTTTGATTGTAAAAATTCAGCTCTTCTCTTTTTCTCAGCTTTAGCTTCAGCTTTTAACCTTTTTTCTTCTTCTTCCTCTTCTTCGTTCTTTCTTCGTCTTTCTTCAGCTGCTTCCATGACTTTTCTGCACCTTTCTGCACATTTCAAATCATAAGCATTTGCAAAGAAAGCATTAACATTTGAAGTGTCTTTGGACATCTCTTTGTCCATAAATTCTTGATCTGAGCAAAAATTGTCCCAACTGAAACCTTCAGCTAATTTTTCATTGTCTTGATCTGCCAAACACAATTTGCTATTTGTTGGAACATATTTATCCCAACTAAAACCACTATTCTTTCCCAGACAAGCTTTCTTTGAATCTTTAATCTCCATCATTCCATGTGCAGTTTGTGCCTGATGCAGTGCTGGTGGTGTGATTTGATGATAAATCGCCTTTTTTGTGATAATCGTTGTTTCCAAAAGGATTCTGAGCTCCAGTAGCTTCACGATTTTTGCATTCTCTCTTGAAATGCCCCTTTTCCCTGCAACGAAAACATGTAACTTTGGACTTATCAAAGCCTAAGTTTGAAACACTTGCATCAAGAAAATCATTTCTTCCCGTAATTTGTTTAAACTTCTCAGCTCTTCTCATTACACTAGCCATGCACCATTTAATATCCATCAATTCCATTTCCTCAGCATCGATTTGATCGTAATCTTCTTTCGTGAGCATTGGATTACCGATCTTTCCGGCCACAAAACTACTATAGGATTCCAACACCATTCCCAACAAAGACATTTGATTTTTAGCAACCTCTTCAGTATAATCTTGATCATTTTCAAGACTTAGAACAATATTGCACTGAAGTTTTCTTCCGTTCTTTGTTGCTGAAATGTTTGGATCAAATGATGAAAATCTTGTGCTGCTTGAACCCTGAGATGATCTATTTTCAGAAGAATCTTTCACACTGTAAGCAGTTTCGATCTTTGGAGAATGATTTGTTGTTCCAGTAACACCACTCTTGTAATACAAGCTGATATCTTGTTCTCCATCGTAATTCTTCATCCTAGCAATCTTTCTTTGCTCCATTTCTTGAGCTTCCAGATGTTTGATGAAATCTCCCAATGTCATTTTCTTATAATCTGTTTTGTTTGACCGCAACATCATCAGAAATGTTCCCCATGTTTCATATGGTAGCGCATCTGCAAGTTTTTCAATCAATTCATCAGTATCTTTCTTAACACCAAGTTTCGTCATATTTCTCACCAAGTTATAATATCTATCAATTAATTGCTTGACACTCTCATTTTTCAATCCCCGAAATAAGTCAAATTCCTTTTTCATGAGAGACATCTTATTCCTGAGCATATCATCACTTCCAGTAAACTTTGCTTCCAACTCTGTCCATATCGAATATGCAGTTCCATCATGTTGAAGCAGTATCAAAATATCTTCTTTTATCGCTTGCTGAAGCAGACTCACCATCAATTTCTCATCTCGATATTTCTTTTTATCTACAGTACTCATTTCTCTAAGTGTCAACGGAGTACCATTCACAACATTGTCCTTTGTGGGTTTAACATACGGCTCTTCAGTGTGTTCCCATGCATCCAAGTGATACGCCTCAACCCAATTTCCAAACCGTTCGGACCATCCATTGTAATCATCAATATCCATGAGTTTTGGTGGTTTCTGAGACGTCCCGGTTTCATTTTCATGCAAAGCACTCTGAGTAACTGTAACTGGACTAGCAAAAGCATTGTAGAACTCGTTCTCCATGTTTCGGATTTTCAAATGAGCTGTATCGCCTTGTAAAATACTTGTCGATTACCTAACAAATAAACAAACAAACCACAATCAGTTTAACCGTTTATCAATTAACTGAATAAAACTGGTACTCGAACTTGTGAATTTTCTGTGCGGACTGAATGTTGACCAACTGTGCGAACTTCAAGGACCCGAATCGAATTCAAACGACTTGACTTTAATATGCAACTTGACTGACAAAACGACTGATCAAACCGTGCGAACCGACTAAACTCCAAACCGTACGAACTGAACCTTTTCAACTGACTTGAACACACAAAATGACCTTTTCACGCAACCTGAAACAATTTTGTGCTACCCGAAACTACTTGATGCGAAATGAATGAAACAGTTTGTGCAAACAGAATCACTTACAATCAAATATATGAATTACTGCAACATACAATCAGTTAACATCTTGGGCTACAACAATCACTACCTAAAACATTAGATGGGCTTTCTACAATCAGTGGCGGATCTAGGATTCACGCCAAGCAGTAACGTTTTATAAGAAAAGCGGTAACGAAATCGAAAAAACGTCAATTTTTTTCAAAATTTACACTAAAAACGTCAAATTTTTCCCCGCCAAGCGGTAGCGGGCGCTCCCCCGAGTTTCTACATATGTCCGCCCCTGTCTACAATAATATTGGGCTGCAACTATGGACTAATTACATGGAATGTGTAAACAAACTATTATGTAAAAAAAATACAATTCAACACGCATACTATCAATATAGAACGGCACCTATTATCAAAACAAGAATTATATTAACTAATCATATGCAAACTAGATATGGTCAAACATTTTTGTCGACAAAATCACATGTCACAAACAAATCTAATTGGACCATAAATCTTCACATACAATTCAAAGATCAAGACATGACAACAGCTTTAATCCTGCCAACACTTATCAACTCACATGCTCACAACAATTACGACCAACACTATACACTATAACCGATGATAGTATTCAAAAGATGTAATGGATTATCAACAATTAACTGTTTCACACGCAATTATCACATGAATTCTGACATATTTGATCAAATCAAAACAATATCACGTGAACTATTTAATCACTATATTAATATCACATAAATCGAATTAGCATGATTGGACCACACATCTTGATCAAAGTGATATGCACATGCGTCGAACATTTTGTCAACTTCACATGCAATAGTGATATATCTGATCACCTCATGTTGACTGACATACAATTTATGATTTCATTTCTCAAAATACGTTCAAGCGGTGTGTCAGAATCAATCGGTGATATGATTTCAAGCAAACTAAATGATATTATATTCAAGCGAATTCTTAATATATCTATTTCGCTTCAACCTCAAATGAAATTATCAAATAAACTCAAGCGAACCAGCATGACATCATCATTTCCGATCCGTTTTTGATCTAATTGAACGAGTAAATGGCCGAATTAAGTTCTTAAACTCTCAAGGGTTTGTTAAAACATATTTTCGCACAATATGTGAAAGTTTGAACCGATTTGAACCGTAAAAAGTTGATTAATTTTGAAAGAAGGTGTAGAAAATCAGAAAACGTGGCTGAATTGGTATGAACTCTTCCTCCTGAGCTCTGATACCAATTGTAGGATCGTTTGCGGACCCGAACGAGTCGTTCAGAAGAGTTTATCTTAGTTTGAGCGGCGGAAACGAACAAACCGAGTTCAATTCAGCGAGATTTCACTTTAAACTGTTGTTGTATTGATAACAAATGCGATTACAGACCTAACAACACTTCGGCAGCACTTCGTGGCTCACCGGAAGAATATCAGAAAAGTTCGAACTATTACAACTGAAAAAACCAACTCACCTATATATAGTGTTCATGATTTCGCTTGGAAGATCCTCAAGCGAAATCCACTATAACATTTGAAGCGAAATTTACAATTACGTTGACTTTTGAAGCAAAACTCTCATGCATACGTAAAATCTGTTTTGTCCTTTTGTGAGTGATGTCACTAGTGATGTCACTAGTGTGATGTCATCATCAAGGATGATGACATCATGCTTGATTATATCCGCACCAAACCCGCACCGAACCTGAGACTCGATATTAAGACGAAGACGACAGATGTGTGCACCAACATTTTATAATTTGATCAAATGATAAACAATGCAGGTACAAAAGTGGAGATTCAGTTGTTAATATCTAAATGCAAGTTAACCAAACAAAATTATATATCATAGGTAAACTATCTAATTATACGTTTATATTTTATAATGACTCTTTGCAGTTAATTAAATGATGCACGCTGTTCTATTACAGGTTTGAATTGATACAACTAAGTATGTAATTTGATATAAACAAGTATGTTTGTTTTTTGTTTAGTATATAGGTTTGTTTTTTCACTTATTTTAACATACAACTGTACATACTATTATATTTAAATATTGTACTAATGCAAGTCTTGAAAAATTATATACCTAAATAAGTTTATAATCTAAATAATTTTATAATTAACAAATTAAAAAAATTAATGCAAGTCTAGAAAAATTATATACCTAAATAAGTTTATAATTAACAAATTCAAAAAATTACCTGGACTGTTAGCAACAAAACTTGATTTTGGACTGATCTAGCAACTTGAGTCAAACCTCAGGGACGAATTTAGCAATTTTACCCATTCATTAACGGAAGGTTCTAACGACGTCAATTAATTGGACTGAAATAGCAACAGAAACTAGGCTCAGGGACTTTTTAGCAACAAAACTTGATTTTGGACTGATCTAGCAATTTGAGTCAAAACTCAGGGACGAATTTAGCAATTAACTCTTTTAAAGATGAGTATCATCAGTCAAATAATTACCTTAAAACACAACTATACATGGGCTTCTGGGGTCACATATTAAGACAATATTGATACATGTATATGAACTCAAGATAACGTGGCACACTGTAAAAAGAAAAAAGATAGTTACATGAATACAAATAATTGCTTTCATCTACCATTTAATTTACTTCAGAAGACCAATTGCATAGATAATCTAACTTTTCTCAAACTTCTATTTTGGGTAAAAATAATATTTTTTTCCTTTATAACTATTTAAAAAGTTTAATAACTTCAAACTATTCACTTTATGTTATCCAACTTTCAATCCTTTTTTTAATCCTATTTTGGGTACTTAGGGGCTCATGAAAATGGTCATTTCCACATCACATCCACCTTATTAACTAACTTTGTTAAGGTTATACATTTTTATGGATGAGAAACCTTGAATTAGCTAAAACAGAAATTTGAGAAAAAAATGAAACTAATTCAGAAACAATATCACTGATATACATCCACCTTATTAACTAACTTTGTTAAGGTTACACATTTTTATGGATGAGAAATCTTGAATTAGCAGCTAAAACAGAAATTTGAGAAAAAAATGAAATTAATTCAGAAACAATATCACTATCACTGACATATATCCCCTATATTACTTTTTTGGAGTTTGAAGTTGATAAGTCATTTGTTTTTGGAGATTAAATAGTCATACGTTGGAATATGTGTTTTTGGAGTTTGAGGATAAAGTTTTACACCCGAGTGAGTCTCACACTTATTTGTCCCATGAAGCACACACAACACATATGTTTATACATGCATACAAAATAACTAACCATTAAATCATACACACACAAAACCTATACTCGAAGACAACAAGTGTATACAGAAGTGTTACAACTTATAACCAACTACACAATAATTTAAACTTTTTTCACAAAGTAATAAAATAGGGCCATGCACTCTCTTTTAACCAATGCAACATGCAAGTATAACTTAATCTTCAAGACTTTCCTTCCAATTCATCTTATCCTCCGAAAACTCTCTGTCAATTCCTACTGGGCTTGATGGAGATCGCGTTA